>LUCG01306026.1:0-12795 GCA_001633085.1 Carthamus tinctorius
CGCGCTCTCGGATGTCCTCACGTTCACAACCAAAAAGTGGTTCACATTTGAACTTTCCTCTATGCAATTATGCATATATACGGAAGTTCAACTGCAAAATCAAATATCATTGTGAAGGTGAGGAGAGCCGAGAGCGCGCTACGTGACATATTCACCCTGAATAATCATATGTACTATTCAGAGTGGATAACACAGCATTCAATGTTATTCTTGAATCATAGTGAATAATACAACATGTTGTACTATTCACTCTAGATAACACTGAATGATGTGTCATTCACTCTGAATAATACATGATTATTCAACGTGAATATGCCACATGACATGCTTTTAGCTATTCTCGCGTTTACAATGAAAAATCAGTTTTCATTTAAACCAGAACCATGCGTATAATAATATTGATGCACACTTATTATCCGGTAGTTATACTTATGAATGGACTGAATCCACAAGGACGGTAATCGAATTATCTATATAATTATCACATGGAAAGTTATTGGAAACCGATCATCGTTTCTTATGTTATTTATATTATACACAACACACGAGTTTGGTTCCCAATCGAATTTATTTTCTATTTCGAGTCTTTTAATAAAGTAAAAAAACAAATACATTATATCTACCATTAAGGCTCAAAATATTAAATATAGTCATAATGTATTAGTAAATCTGATACAAAAGTATCAAGAAGAACTATAAAGCCTGTTAACTATAAAGTCTCGAAAAAAACTAAAAGAGTATCGGAGGTTTATTTGTTTGGAGCTTGGGACTTGATCTTTAAGTCGTTTAAGGTTAAAGGTTAAACCATGTGATGTGAGCTGCTAACTTGCTATTTCATATTTTTATTTCAATTTCTTTCAAAAAAAAATCGGATCAAAATCTGGTTAACGGATCAACCCGACCCATTTTTTTCATGTCGACCTGATTTTGACCCGTTTCAGGTTCGTATCGTTTCAGGCATGGCCAGCCTTCTCTCTACCATCAAAATGTATGGTTTCAAATATATATTTTATATATTACGATTTGAAATCACAGTGAGTGATTATCTGAATATATATATATAGAGAGAGAGAGAAAAAAAAAGGGTGGGTTCATCCATGAGATAAATTTCAGCCACACATCACATCTTCGATTACGGTGGACGTTATCACGGACAAAATTGACGCAATTCATGAAAGGGGAGACCAAGACTGAGATATGTTCTCACGTTCTCTTAATATGTTTCTCGCATGAACTTTTCTCTCTCTATATATACAGGTGTTTTCATACCAAAAACATATCAATTTAAAAAAACGTAAGGACAAATCTCAGGCACACATCTTCGGTTACGGTGAACGTGATCACGAAGGATTGACGCGATTCATGGTAGGGTAGAGATTATTAAAGGGGGACCGATCAAAGCCGTCATTATTGACAAGGAGGACCGATCAAAGCCGTCATTATTGACAGGATGAGTAGCTCACATTCGTTCAAACGTTCTCTTTCTCTTTATCAGATAAACCTTCCCCTCTCTCTCTCTCTCTCTCTCNGTAATAATTCCTTCCAGATCCAAATATGGTTTGTGATTTTGAACTCATACAAAAAATATCTGAACAGAAACTAACAACCTCCACCTCCATTTTCATTTTTCAACAAATCCATGAGAGATTTTGAGAAGAGATGATGATATATGATTTCATTAGCAGAAGAAAAAAAAAAGCAAAAGAAGAGATTGGATGATTGTAAGAGCAAATTACATGATTACATCTGTTGTATCCATCGATCAAGCTGCGTTGGATTCACGATCCCTGGTATATGAATCCCTCCTCCTCCTCCTCCATCGCTTTTCATCATCATCAAGCTTGCAATCTCCTTGTAGCTACTACTCTCTTTTCCTTTCCTCCATTTCTCTGCTTCTACTTCAATCGCACTCTGCTTCTGGTTCTGGTTCTTGTTGTCGAATTTCTGACCTAGCAGTGTACCTCTCGTCAGAAACTCGTGCGCCATGTATCCGGCCAACAGCTTGTTCGACGACGTCGTTGCCTCCGTTCCTTTCGAGCTCGTAAACGCGGCGGCCGTTGCTCGCCGTGACGGCGGCGGCGATAGCGGTGGCGCCGCCGGTGCTAGCGATGAACGTTTTGCCGGGAAAATCGATTCCCGATCCTTGTTACGCTTTAATCGCGACGCGCTAGGGTTCATCATTCCGTACGACCGTTGCTCATTCATCTTCTCTTACAATTTTCTTCTCCAAATCGAGAAAGCGTTTTCCGGCGAACTGCTAAAACCGTCGACGACGACCTCCGAGAAGAAACCGACAGCACCAGGAAAACATAGGTGAGGGCTAAAACGGTAATTTCGTACAGCGTCAGGGCTAAAACCGTCAATTTACACAAAAAAGTATAGAGAGAGAAAGAGAGATAGAGAGAGAAACAAACAAAAAAAAAGGCTTGTGAATCAAAATCGAATGAATTCTAGGGTTTCAACCGGAATCTGATAGATCCGGTACACAGAAGATGTTTCGGAAGGAGGCGGTTGACGCCGGAGATACGCCGTGTGCGGCGGAGAGAGGAATCGGAAGGCGGTGGAAGGAGACGGTGGTTAGCGGCGGAGATCGGTGGCGGAGAAACTAGGTGAGATTGAAGATTGGGGGGGTTTTTATAGAGACGGAAAGAGAGGTATTTTTCTATTTGTTAGGGGTAGGCTTTATATATGTGGAGAAATTTAAGAAATGACCCTGAGGTTTGTGTAAAATTACGAAATGGTGCCATTATGGTTTTTGGATTTGGAAGGGTATAAAGGTAATTAGCTGAGATAAAAGAAAAGGGTAAAGAGTGGGAGCAGTTTCGTTTGTATGTATGCAAGGATTTAGGGGGGTACTTTGGACGTTAGTCTTTGAACCATCATTCATTCTAGATTCGAAATAAAACAAAGGATAATTATGTAATTTTATAATTTATAGTATATACAAAAAGTCAGAAAAAGAATATAGGATTAACTTGTTCGTTTAATGTGATCTTGATAAACTTAGAACAAGTAAAAGGGTGATGCATAGTACACACTTGTTTGAGTTTATTCTGCTTTATAGTAAACTGTTGTTTTGGGACGAAGCCCCTAAACGACGGGGATCCAGGGGCAGCGCCCCTGGTAGCGGGGTCCAAGGGGCGGCAATCCCTGGTGGGGTCCAAGGGGCACAGCCCCTGGCTTAATATTGCTTTAAGAAAAATGCATGAAAATCCAAATTTGTATTCGGTAACCCGGTTTTCTGACCCAGTGTTTGAACCCGATATATAGCCGTTTCGAGATGGTTTTTGGAACGGTCACGTTACAGTTTTCGTTAGTTTCAAAATAGAGGTTGTCATCTCCTTTGGTCACTGTTTTTTTGTAGGAATATTCATAACATCAAATTCTCAGTTCTTCGAAATACTGAATTTTCTCCGATAGAATTTTCGAGTGTACCATTGAAATAATTCAATCTGAAAATGTATCATGACTTTCAGTAATCCAAGCAATCGAAATCCAGTTTTCTAACACTTGATAAACACAACCGAGGACCATGGGAGAAATCGTACGCCATCGTTATGTGCTCGTATTTCATATAATCCAGTGTAACCTTGAAACTTTTTGCATTATTACCAATAGACTATTTTCTCACTTAAGCAATGATATATATATAAAGTTGTAACCCAGGGGACAAAAGGAGAACTTGCCGAGTATTCACATCTTTATGGGTCTTTCATGTATTGTTTATTCTGAATGTCTGTATCATTCATCTTGAACACTTGTACAATCGTTCACCTTTATTATTCATATTCGACGTGAACACCCAGAAACCCGTATCGCACGCTCATTTGTCACTTTAGTTATTCATATTTTGAATATAAGACAGTCTAAGATACAAATGGCACTCTTCTTCATCTCCAATTCACAGCTGAAAATCACTTTTCAATTGAACTTCTTTCTATGATATCCACTATATAACCATTGAATATTGAGGGAGGGAAAAAGTAATATAAAATACCAAAGTTGACCCTATTGTATTACTAAACGGCTCACTTTGAATCTAGAAACCTACCAATATCTCTCCATAACATCATCATCATCATCAATCACAAGTTTGAATTTAAAAGGAAAAAAAAAAAAGAAAGAAAAAAGTGGGGTTATAAATGATGAGGTTAATAAGATAGGGGTGGGGTGTATTATTATTCACATAATCACAAGTGTTTTTAAGTTTTAACAACTAACAACAACCAAAAAGCCTTTTTTTTCTTTTTCTTACTTTCTTACCAAGGCTTTTTGTTCCTTTTCTGGGAACCCCCCTTTGTTTCTTCTCGTTTGCGTTTATTTTGATTCATGGTCATACTTGTCGGACTCTTCCCTTGCCCCTGGACCACCTCCTTCACGAAGAACTTCAACTTCCATAACGTCGACTCGCTCTGCATTGTAAAATGAAACAAAAAACGGTTTGTGAAATCAAAAGCAAGGTTATATGTAATTTTAAGAAGTTGGTGTGCCTTGATTATGAACCTGTGCATCGATGTCAAGGTCAACCTCTTGACCCGTTGCTTGAAAGTTTGGGTTATTTTGGGCAACAATTAGCAACGCCTTGTTCAGATCTTCCGGAGATAATTGGGTTAAAACCGTCATTAGCGCTTTCTTCTCTTCCGTCGACATCTTCCTGAAATATATATATATATATATACATATGGCCGTTTCAAAATCTACAATGACAAACCTTCTATTTATCATGCAAAGTGTGGTTCCCTAGCAAAAAAGGTACCCACCAAAATAGGTGGAACAAAAGAGAGAGATGTGATAAGATTGGTACATTACTATCTATTTGTTTACCTCTTGATTAATAGTTCCATTAAGAGGCAACCTCTGAATCACTAAGAGATGGATCTTGTTTGGCAAAAAAAAAAGTATTAGGGTTCTAAAACCCTCTGCATGATTTTGTATCTTGGGTCCTCCCTTAACCATTAAGCGCCCTAATTTCATTATGAACAATTACCAAACAACCATATTTTATTTTGCATTATATCATGAGAGCATCTTAATCATCTTGCACCAAATCATTCAGCAACTGCCAAACAACCCCTAAGCTACCTACGTCAAACCAAAACCCTAGAACCTTCGAGAATTCCTCTAGAAGTTCATATGGGAATACAAGAAGTGGCACCACTCATCAAAATCGTTGTGAAATGGCATATGCAAAGAAGAGCTATATTGCTTATTGCTAAATGAAAAGAAATGAACCAAAAAGCTGCCTGAAATGACGTTTAAAAAACAAACCAAGACCGTCAAAGAATGTGCTTGAAATGTTGTCTATGTTGATAAGGTGAATTAGGCCGATTTATGTCATTTTTAACAAATATATTCATAAAAGCCGCATAGACGAAACTGGCCCAATCTTACTGCTAGTAATATAATGATATAGAAATCATTAAATTTCTTTGGTTCCTAAGAGTTACGGTTTAATGAAATCCATAATCCAAATGAGCAGACATGTTTAAATAACTTCATCCATTCCACAAGGGCCCCTAGTGAAAGACACAAGAACCTCAAAAGTCTCAAATTTGGATAATATGATTACAAAATAAAGATAAGAACGATTATCAAGATGCTCCAAAGCAAAAGATTGATAAATGCAGGACTAGTAAAATGATGTTTAATCGGGTGGAAGAATGCCTAGATATTGTAAAAATGTGTAGAAATACAAACCTGCAATTTCGGAGGGCCACGTCTCTGAGTTTTTCAAGGTCCAGTTCAACCTTGTCAAGCTGAAAAGACACAAAATCTTGTATCATCAAGAAGGATATTACTAGAAGCAGTAGGAAAAAATAAACAAAAACGGAGCCCTAGATTCGTCAATAATGGAACTCATAAAATTATAATAAAACCCAATTTGGTAGATGGCTATGAAACTTAAACCTACTTCAGCACTCAATTCTTTGGCCATTTTCGCATGAGAAACCTCCTGAGCAAGCTGCATATCTAGTTGTGCCTCTGCTTCCTCCCTTTTTCGTCTTTCGTCCTACAAGTATAAAGTTCTGAAAGTCACCAAGCAACCTTCCAACAATTACAACTTTTAAACTGTTTATTTGTTCAAAGGAACACACGAGTAAATATTAGTTGTCAACTGATTTAATTAAATTTTACCTCTTCGTCAACTTTTGGCAAAAGCTGCAGCCACTTCTCCTCAAATTTTACCAGTAAAGTCTTGGCCATCACATGAACATCATTTCTCTCGTCATTATACTTCATTGCATTCTTAAAAATTAATCTCACATCTGCACATATTTCTCTGACATTTTTATACCCAGTGCCATCTTTTGCCTCCATTTTGCTCTTAATTGTACTGAAGTCCATTGGTTTTTCAATAATCTACATTGAAAATAGTACACCAATTTAAAGGTGATCAATGCCGCATAGGAAAAAGGAAGTACAAATTGTTAAGATGAAGGATCACACCAAAACTATGACGTAAACAAATAGGAGATTCTTCAAACAGGTTGTATAAAATAGTGTACATACAGACCACCTTAGAAGAATAACGTTAGTTTTCATCAGTGAGGATAAATGAAAAACAACTTCTTTCTCACTCCTTCGAAATGGGAAAGAGAAGACATACATCAACATGAAATGTTATAATAGGGAACTAAAAGGAAAGAGGGCAGTAAAAAAAATTACCTCATAGTAATCATGCAAACCAAGCCCTACAACGTCCACGGGTTGCATAAATGGCCCTGCCCATTTGTGCGCCGTAAACCGAATGATAGTAAAGGAAGTTCAAATATGGCAACAAACATTAGGGGATTAGAAAGAGGCTAAAGTTATCATCTTTTAAACTGTAACTGATGGTGATAACAATAAAAAGGGTCAGGAAGACAGGAACACATGATCTGTAAAATAGAACAATTTTAAGAAGTTATCACAACATTATAATGTCAAAAGGGCTACATTTTACAGATCTCATACATAATGTAGGTTCCATTTCTTATAACATTTTCCTCCATCCCCCAAATTGTAGGTCCCCTTTGATCTACTCACATATAGTAAAGATGACATACTATTGTATCTTTATCTCTTCCTAGATAATCTAAAAGGGACCCATAATACGCTCAAGATGAATTAGACCATACCTATTCACCTATGGTATGATGTAGCAAAACTGGTAAGACAGTAATCTTTTAACATAGTATTTCCAATTTTGTCATTAGAATGCTTCTGATTGAACCCATATAAATGACTAATAGAGAACATTAACAATAAATGATTGCACTATGTCAGTTCAATCTAAATGGCCAACTTCTAGAAAAAGAGGCAAAGGATATATGATATGCTGACGTAATAATACAGCAAATTGACGCATAAGATCTTGCATTCTCTTTGCAGCAGCCGCTTCCCTGCGTGATGCATCCTGCTGCCGCCTTTTAAAGCTAGTTATTTGTTTATCCTTATCTTTGTCTTTCATTACTGAACTAGCTTTAGAAGTGTTTGACTGCTTTTTACCTGTCTTTGAATAGAACTGCTCAACTTCGTTCAACCTTTGCTCAAGCTGTGCATTAGTTATAACTTAGATCATGTCAAACTATAATCATAAAAATGCATATCAATGATGCAAGATGATTAGCAAAAGACAATGGGAAAACAACACAGAAAGGAAACTGGAATTCTTGCCATGTAAAGAAATATACATCTTACATGGGGAACAAATCAAGCATCAAACAACTAAATCATCTGAAAGTAGATAATAAAACATCTCATCGGTCTATAATATCCCAATATTAGACAATTACATAAGATTATCAATTTCGTTGACTTCTGTCCAGTTGAATATCAAAAGATAATTCACATGTGAACTAATTGGTAGGAGCATTGCTAGCAATACAAATACCAGAAAACACAACCTTAATGTTGATCTAAAAATTTTGGAGTTATGGACCAACTATAAAGATTGCCAATGAACATGTTGTTGGACGTTTGGCCACAGGTGCATGGTTTAGAATAAAGAGGCCAACTCATGATAGTTGGCTGTAAGTAGATTTGTCATTTGTGTATCTTTCTTAGGTATTTAAACCAATCATACACCTCCATGTTGCCAGACTTTGAACCAGGGATAATCGATAAGTATAAAGGTATGCTAATCCACTGTCTATCAAAGCTGGAGCTCCCATTCACAATCAGCTTTTAGTGCAATATCCTGGATTTTCAAATCAAAATGGGATATGCGACTTCTGTCATCTACTTGTCCTTATGTATTATTAGTTTATTACACAACAGCTGATATTCGATTTCAGAGAAGCAAATAAGTAAGAGATGGTTGTGAAAAAACATAAAGATTATACATTTGCAGTCACGAAAGTCATGTCCATCTAATGTGATCTACCATTGATGGCTCCTGATGAAGACCCCAAGTTCCCCAATTCCCACTTTCAGGATATAATTCAACGTCATTCGAAAGAATATCTGGTTGTTATTTAGTTTTAACTTTCTAGCATCCAAGCCATTACAGCTTCCATCCAGAATAAGATAAAGGTACTCCTTTTTGTTGACAATGATCATAATATCTCAGATTAAAGAAAACAATAAATTCACTCATTCATGACCTAAAATTTAGGGCTTCCTCAAAAACTAATGTTACAATGTCTTATACTCCAACATTCTCCTTCAGCATTTTCTTCTGGATGCCACTATGCATGGCTTGCAGCAAAGTATCACTTAATTCGCTTCCTGGAGAAGCAGATTACGTCCGATAACCCCCCCAATTCGCATCAATACTATAATCCATTAATCTTATCATGAAAAAACACATACTAACAGGAGCAAAAAGACAAAGCCGTTTCCTATTTATAACGCTTTTCCTCAAACAATCGGAATAGCAACCAATCGTCATCAATTATTCAATTAGCAACCATGCGTCATTCTTATCCAACACAACAAAATCGAGCAACATATAATAGCCTACAACAGCACAATTTCACAATCCAGAAGCAGTTAACTTTCAATTTCAGCAACTAAAACCTTACCTCATCAACCTTGACGATGATCTCGTCAACATTTTGCCCTAATTCCTCCATAACAGCCGGCTCTCCTTCGCTTCGAACCTCCGGCACAGGTCCGTCCATTGTTTCCATCAAGCTTTGAGGACTTCGATCGAATACGGAAATATTACCGGAATACTCGATGTAATTTCCGTCGGAATCGGAGCTCCGGTGGTGTATCGCCGGTGATGCCCGTGGTTAGAGAGAGAAGAAGAACGAGGGTTTGGAAGCAGGTGGGGGTTTTTGTCATGGAAGATAATTACAGAAAAAATATTTCTTTTTCTCTAATAAGAAACAAAAAGAATTAATGTTTAATTAAATTGCTATTGTGCCCCTATACTTCGTGAAATTTACAAAAGTATACCGGTTTTTATTGAGATTTAACAAATATGGTCCATTTAGTAGATTTACAAGATAAAGTGTGAGAATATGTGAAAATCTGTTAAATTATCCTTTAAAAATGCCTTTTGGGTATAACATATACTGAAATGGTTTAGGGTTTAGGCAATGTGAGATTTTAACACATATCTTGATCAAAGGTTAGACATGCATAAAATATTGAGTCCCTAAAACGGTATATCTTGGTTTTGATACTAGAGTACGTGTAACATTGTTGGATTATTCTCTGATAAAGTATTTGAGAGGAGAGAAAATAGTTACTAAGGCCCCGTCTACCAAACTCTTATCCGAATAATTGCTTACGAACATAATTCGACACTATCACTTACTTATCGGGTAAGATTGTTGTCTACAAAAACGGTATTGTAAGCAACAATTTACCTGGTAAGCTAAGCGCTTACTGTGGTAAGAGACGACGACCGTTACTTACCGGATAAGACTCTCATCGTTGTCTTCGCTCTTACTGGGGTATGATTCTTGATCCTTGCCATATGCTTTCGATAAGGTAATATGACTTGGTAAGTGCTTACCCGGGTAAGCGTTTAGTAAATGGCCCCTAACATATATACAAAGTGGAATGGTCCAAGTTTAAGCAATTTAATGGTTTTTCGGTTTGCTTTTTGTTAGCTCTTGTATGGATACAGTTGTTTGTGTTGTTTAATTTGTTCGTACATTGGGAAGGGTTTTTTTTAATGGGGTTTTTCATAGATGGGAAAAAGCTTGTTTTTCAATTACGGATGACATGTTTGGAAAAAATATGGCTTTTTGTATAAAATTTTCCTAAAAATTATTAAACAAAACATTTGTTATATTACTAAGCCGTTATCAAAGAATCATGTATAACTAACCGAATATACTGTAAGTCTTATTAAATTCATTAAACTATTAAAAAAACTCTCATCTAGTTTAAATTTTGGTAATTTTTTAAATTACTAGTTTTATTTTTGAAAAGTAAATCAAGTATTCTCGATGGCCATTTTAAGGAACGTTTGGCTTGTCGCTTGAAAAATAGAAATAAAATTTCATTTTTTAAATAATAGAAATGGAAATGTTGGAAATTAAAATAGGAATAAATTTCAATCTTCTTGGTTTGTTGGATGGTTGATCACTTATCAAAATGCATTAACTTTACTTAGTTACCATTAATGGTTTTATTTTCATTTCCTAGTTCCTACCCATTATTACCCTCAAATCCTCAACCATTAACATCATGAACTTTAGTTTTTTCTTATAAAATTAAAGAATACATCAGTAAACAGGATTTCGTTTTTTTTAAGGTCGAACAGATAAACAAAGTTTTGCAAAATACAGAACCAACCTAAAACAAGCAAACAAGGAAAAATGAAATCAACAGCCAAAATCAACACCCCCCACCCCCACCAAGACAGCCAAAGACGAAACAAAACGACCAATCGAAGCATACAAAATAAAGCAATAGATAAAAGTCAAACTAAGAACCCAAGCTAAACAAGCGCCAATAAAGGAACACTTCAAAAACGACCAACAACCCCAAACCAGGGCCACCAAGCCATGAAAAGCACCTCGTGAATAAAAGCCAAGAAGCTAATCCATCAAGCCCGTGACCCCTACACCATTCCACTTCCACACAACGATTTTGGTATTTTTAACAATTCTAATATCATACAGAAATAGGAAGGAAAAAAAAGTCAACTTGATTTTCAATGGTCATGTTTGCATTTGTAATTTCTTAACTTTTCCTTTAATATAATATTAAGAGTATCTTTGACGACTATGTTAAAATAGAAATTTTTAAAGATTTATAAATTTTTTCTTTAAACTAGCTTTTGAATTCATTGGCAAATCAACTAGAAATTACTCTAAGTAGCAGTATGCAACTTACATATTCATTTTTTAGATCCAAAAAATGAGAAAGAAAGGGGCATTACACTTGCTTACTTGCATAATGTCTACGTGGACCTCTTTATTCACTTACACATTTTGTGTAATGTCGATTCTCCTCGTCTTTCTAAATCCTAAAGTGGATTACACAAGTTGCATTATTTTTATTTTTTTTGAACTACAAGCTAACATACACACGTTCTCGAGGTATCCGAGCTTACAAGGGCACCCGACTAATCCCCGTCAGCCACGACCCAACTCAATTAAAGGTACCACTATGTGTCAAACTCATGATATCTCCACATGCTCTCCACGGGGTAGTCAGGGATACGCGATCCACTGACCTCCCCAGGATGTTACCTTACCACTGGGCTAGAAATGCTTTGATACGCAAGTTGCATAATGCCATTCTCGAAATTTTCTGCTAAATCTGTCAATTGGTTAGAAAGGTGGCTATAAATTAAATATGTAGAGTTCATTGAATATTTTAATCAATTTCCCAAAAGAAAAACGTGTTTTGCTCGGTCCCATGTCATATTCTAAAGTTGTATGATCATGAAAACTGAAAAACGATTGGACATTTATCGAACCAGTTACAATCTGAGTTCTTGTCAAAAATAGATATCTACCCCACAATTTTCAAACGATATCATACAAGAATCATTGATAAATTGAAATGCAGACTTGCTTACAATCTCAATAATAAAACAGTAAGTAAATCTAGTGTAGACTATAAATTTGGTCTATGCGATTTGTCAAAACTAACAGTTTTCATCCTTGTAGATTGGAAACTATACGATGGCCATCATGGTTTGTAACCAAATTTGATCCATCCTTCTAACAGTCTTTCAAAAATTCCACTAAATGAAAGATATTTTGTTCTTTTATCATTTTCTTTGTCTTTTACCCAATCAAAAACCATACGATTAAAATCATAGAATTTATTTTGATCGAGTAAAGATAAAGAAATCGATAAAAAAAGACGAAAATGTCCCACATTTAATGGAACTTTTTAAGGGTCGCTAGAAAGGACCAAATCTAGATGTTTTCATAAAGCACCATGACCTTATAAATAGGGTTGTAAACGACTCAAGAAACATGAATGAATGTTTCTTCGTGTTTGTTCATTAAACTTAACCGAACGAATATAAATGGTAAACGAACTGATTTTTTTGTGTTCATCTTTGTTCGTTAAGAAAATGTTTTTGTTCTTATTTGTCTATGTTTGTTCATTAAGAGCTATACAAATGTAAACGAACCTAAACAAATGGATATAAATGAACAAAAAATATCCACCATTCTCATCATTTTTCGTAAAAACAACATAACGAAATTAAAAACCGAGTTAGCTTAGAAGGTATAAAATAATTAAATAATTTAACTAATGATTTTACATATTATTGTCATAGAGGAAAGTTCAAATGTGAACCACTTTTTGGTTGTGAACATGAGGACCACTAAAATCGTGTCACGTGACAATTTGAATCGGCGCCTAAGCTTCATTCAGTATGAACAT
>LUCG01306033.1:0-15405 GCA_001633085.1 Carthamus tinctorius
TTGGAGCAACTTAGGAAGAAAAAACCCAATTTTTTCTATTTTAGCAATGCTGTTGGAGATGCTGTTAGAGTTTTTGTATAGAGATTTTACAGAAGAAGAAAATTATGATGTGTATTTGATTGCTTCCTGCTGTTACGAGAATCTTCATGTACTGAAGATGACGAAGAGGTTCACTCTGATCCAAACGGTTGCAACCGCCGGACTCTTTTCTTCCGTCTCCTTCTGGTAATCATCATTTCCAAACCCTAATTATTTCTTCTCTTTCTTCTTAGATGTTTCGTAATTAATCAACTCAACCAATCTATCTCCTACTACTATACTTAGGTATGGATTCATGTTCGGCAGAGAATCTTCCAGGAAGGAACTAATCGATGTAATCACAGATCTTCGCCAAAAATCTTCTCATTCTTCGTCTCCCTCACCTCCACAATCTTAATTCGGTAAACTTTCTGATATCAATCATCGAATGTATATTTTCATTGAAATAGACATGTATTCAACTTTGCATATGTGACTTAATTGCTCTTTTAACTTTTATGATGTGTAGATAACTTCCCAAAATGGTTGCTTTAACTTGAGTGTTAAATGGTGTGAATGTTTAAATTAGGATATACTTCTAACCACATCTAACTCACTACAATACAAATAAATATTATGTTGTCATTGCAACAAATTCCATGGTGTTTTCGGTTTAAGGAGTACCGGTTTTGCAGAAAGCCGAAACTGATTGACAACAATAGCAGGGTATGAGTCCATATAGCCCTAGTTTTCGATAATATGAAAGAAATTTCGCACTAACCTCTCAATTTAGGATTCGATTGGAGATCTCATGGATTTACTTATAGATGAGGTCCTTCTGATTTTCTTTTTTCGTTTCTGAAATTAGATGGAATAGGGTGTAATTGTGGATTACTTAATTTGTAGTTGGAAACTTGCAACCGTGTCGGTGTCTTTAGAGGTTATCTTTTGAAGCATTGGAAGAAATAGGATGAGTTTTGATTGGTTTATTTATTGATCCTATTTAGTGATCTTCAAATTGTAAATGATGGGGATTTGGCTTTATTCATGCCAATATGCTTAATATACTAAATCTAAATGCAATGGTGCTATCACTTATTTGTGACTTCTGATAAATCGGCACACATATACACTTTCTTCCAGTTCTAACGGATGTTAAAAGAGTTGTTGAGGAGATAGAATTGTCATTTTATGTTTTTTTGTGTTTCATCTATGGACTGGCATGTGTAATACCTTTCCGAAAGGTTTAAGTTCATTTTTTAAAATCATTTACATGAGTCCTGTTGTTGATGAACTCTTGAATATATTTCTTATGGATTTAATTATAATGCTATTCATTTGGGGTGGTATTACTTTAGGAATAGCTTAAGATAATACTGCTTATGGAAGATATTTTGTATTCCTGTTTGTGAGGTAAACTAGGTGGCTTTACAGGGATCTTATGTGTGTAAAGACGTCTTCCGAAAGTAGTATTTATGTAAATGTATTTGTGAAAGTAGTATTTATGTAAATGTATTCGTGAAAGTAGTATTTATGTAAATGTATTTGTGAAAGTAGTATTTATGTAAATGTATTCGTGAAAGTAGTATTTATGTAAATGTATTTGTAATTGTCTTTCTGTTGGGTTTCATTTGTTGTTATTTATACTTGTATGGTACATGCAGGTGTGGCTTGGGCTTGATGATCAACTCATATCTTGTTCTCTTATCCTTGTGAGAAGTCATGGCTGGGTTCTGCTACCAAGGAAATTAGCTTATACTCTGGCTTCTCTTTTATATATTTCTCAACTCAAATCCCCGTAAGTGGACTTTCAGGGGCAGGCAGCTTTTTGATTGAGTTAACTGTGGACTAAAATGAATCAGAAGTTTATTTCGGGTTGACCCATTTGATTGATACTACAAGTTTCATAGTTATATGATATAACTTATATGTAAGGCAATCCCGTCCGTAAATTCTTGCCAGAACAGAAGTGGGTGCATAATATCTCTGTTGAAGAAATTCTTATACATGATTCTTATTCGGAAAGTGATAAGAGGTTAATAAGAGGTGAAAATCAAAAACAAACACCAAGCTAGAGCTGCAGCTCATGGATATTCTTTTTCGAATTCTCTCAATGCATTAATACAATATCCGTGACTTAATTGTGCTCCTTGCATCATACCCATTAGTTATGCCCCTCGTGGCTCGTTATCTTTAATCATTTTCTCATTGTTTACGTTCTATAATCACCAAGCTAGTCTTTCTCCATTCTACCTGTTTGCTCATACTTTTAAACAAGCCTGAAGTCTTTACAGAAACAGAAACAACCACTCTACTTTCAAGTGTGATTTATGGGGCCAGTCTGGTTTTTGTTTTATTTGGTGTTTTATCTTGTCTCTTTCAGTTATCAGTTTCTCTTCGATAGATCAGCTTAGTAAGTAATCCCTTGCATCATTCAGATCATATTTCTGCTCTACATGTAGTTGTCTTCGTGTTTCAGTTTGTATTTTCTCATTTACTTGACAAATATCGTATTTCTGTTATGCTGCGCTTGGTTCCATTTTGTGATTCTTTGTTTTCAGTGATTACAGCTCGGATTCTTTCGTGGTCCTTTTAAAATCTTGTCTGAGTTAGACCATAAGGTATCACGTGGCATGCAGACATGATTGGACAAGATAAGAGGGCATAACAAGTTGTCTATCTAGTGTTTAGTATGACGAGGGTGGATGAAACATGACTAAATAAGTTGTTTGTAAATGTTATTCGATGATTTTATGAATCACATATAGTTATCAATGAGTACATGATGCAATTCAAGTAAAAATTAAAATAATTTAATTTATAAACATTTTTACACAATTTTCTTATGCATATATAATGGTAAATTTGAATAAGGAGTTTGATATAATTGATGGTAGTTTGAAAAACTAGGTTTTATTCTGGTTGGAAGATTTAAGTTGGCAGAGCCATGATGGAGGTTGTTGTAGTGAGAAGGTTGTAGCAGTTAAAGTGGTCATTGGTGGCGGTGGGTAGCCATTGGTGTGGTCGTGGTGAAGATGATGGGTGGTTGTTCCTATTAAAACAAATAATAAAGGCATGGGATTATGGTGCCATTTTTGGTGAGAAGATGATGGGTGGTTATTCCTATTAAAACAAATAATAAAGGGATAGGATTATGGTGTCATTTTTGGTGAGAAGTGTGAGAACTGCTTTTAAATCGTTGAAATCAAAGACCCTTCCATGAATTGCGACTTAAAGGGAAACTGATCAGTTGCATCTCGGTGCATCTTATCCTAATGTTCGTCAAGTTCTCATCTAAAAGATCTTGGTGCATCTCATCTCAATGTTCGTCAAGTTCTCATCTTAAAGATTCAAATGAGAACACTAATTATTTAAGAAAACAAGAAAAACTTTACTCATGTACAAAATCACATGTAATTTTACAGTAAAGGAAAAAAAGTAGACTTGGGCGACTTTGGACACTGACTTAAAGTCGCAGGCAACATTTCATGAAGCATATATATGATTTTATACATTGACGAAGTTTTTCTTATTTTCTTAAATACTTAGCGTTCTCATATGAACCCACCGCCAAAAATAACCACCCCAATAAATTTGAAGGTCAGGTTCAAAGAAAAATTAAAAAAAAAAATTGCTGAACACCCACATAGCCCCTGGAACGTATGCATTTGTATATAAACGTAATTTGTAATATGAACACAATATATACATATATACAGATGCATAATGCACTTGTTTAAAGAGGTAAACAACACTTTAATTTAGTGTTTTAGTGTCAGGTTGAAGGGGCAATGTTGGTTTGATGATGGTGTTAGAAACAATCAATTATCCTACTCTACCACCTCAAACCTAAAAAGTAGTACATTATATTAGTTCATAAAAGTGCATCTACATAAGAAAACAAAAGCTTTAGTTTCTTTCCAAGACAAACAAATAAACCATACATGAATAGACCAACACCGTAAACAAGACAATACACTCGTTACAACACAGTTGAAAGTACAAGAAAAGAGAACTTCATTTCTCTATCCACTAGCCTAGATATCGACACAGAGGTAAGAGATGACAGATCCTGCACGCCGTTGAGTCCTCTCGCTCACCTTTGCCTTCTCAATCAAAACCTTCTTCATATTGGTGCAGCTAGAAATGACCGTGGCAACCCCAGCTGCAGTGATACCTGGGCAATACACCATGTGGCAGCTTTCGAGCAGTTTGCAGCTTCTGACCAGATGGGCCAGACCCACATCTGTTATCTGACGACAATGTGATACCACTATGTCCTTAAGTAAAGGGCATCCTTCGCCTACCTCTGCCAACGCCATGTCACGCAAATTCTGTCCATAATTACTTTAACTTAATTATACACAAAAAGGGTATATATTCTGGTCCTCACAAATGAAATCATAACCACAAAATCTTCCATGTTCATTACTTATGAAATTCAATAGGCTAAAGTTACTAAGTTAGGACACAAGACAATTAAACCTTTAAAGGGGAGACACGCGACGCATATAAGAATCCATCAAGCAAGGAAACAGGGACTACATACAAAGAATCAAATTTACGAAAGGAATGAAGGGACACAATGTAAAAGATATAAATTTTGTGTAGCTACAAAGCACACCATAGGATTAACATAAAAAAGTCAACGTGATGGTGAACATCACTTCTTCAAACTGAAATTTTTCTTGATTGAATAATCTTTTCGTGCTAATCAACTGAATGGCGAAAATACTAGTTCAAACATAAATGAAAAAGGTTGACCAAAGATTGGGTGTCGATTTGGCAAATATATAACTAGGTGAAAAGACCAGTTTTTACAAAATCAATGGCAATGTTGACCAAAGAGTCCTTCCATTGAAATTTGAATACGAGATTGGAATTGCTCCGTTGATAGATCCAGATTTGCATCCTCATTCTGGACTCCCTTATCTATTTGAATTTATATACGCAAAAAGAATCTGCTTAAAAATCTACAAGATACTTGAAGAAATATTTTGAACAATTTGCATAGTGATTACTACGAATTAACAAAACAACCATTTCTTAAAACTCTAAAGAAACATAATTTAGCATCATCAAAACCATTATAATGTTCAAGTAATGAAATATGAAAAGATTTTTGGCCTGTTGTGAAAGAAAAGGGAAAACTTTATACTGTCTGTTTGTGGCATGTTGAAACCTCTTCTCCTAGAATATAGGCTTCATTATCAAGTTCTTTAGCAGACAACTAGCAAGTTTTTACAGTAAATGGATAAGTGGCCAATCCCATTAAATCAAGCCCTCTTTTACAAAATCAAACTCAAGGAGATTGCAAGAATACAACGATTAAATGCAATTAGCACAATGGCAATAACCAAGAACACACCACCAAAACCTTAATTCCTAGTCTTCCAGTGTTGTGGCGGATTAGTCGGGCTTTGGCCCGGACACCCTTCTAAAAAAAAAACCTTAATTCCTAAATCGCCCCAGCAGCTACATGCTACCATTGTGAGGATCGCGCACCAGAGGGTGTTCTAATGTTAGAAGAATGATCTAAGTGAATTTCATATGTTACTTTGTTGTTTTATAACCTTTTTTGATGTTTTACAGTTTTAGTTTGTAAGACTTTTAATATAGTATATGGTATTATTTATTAATTTTCATATCTTGTTTTATTAGCAATAGATGAAGTAGGAAAGTGAGAACACTAACATGGAGGTCTTATTGAACATGAAAAATAGCTCGATGAAGACCGAAGACAAATCATTAGAGCAAGGTAGGGAGAGAAAGGAGTTGAAGAATTCCAGGAAGCTAATAGCTGGCGGTCATTGTGTCTTGCCCGCAACACCCTAAGGTCATAGTCGATTACCTTTCATGTCAATTTGTACTTAAATGCTTTACTTTGATAAAGCCCCAATTAGATTTTTTCTCTCATCAAGAATTCACTATCCTTGACAGAAGTATTTGTTTCGCCCTCACCATATGTCCACAATCAAGTATGACAGTTTCTCTCGGTAAGTGAATTTCCTGTTCACATATAAACAAAGGGGATACAATTTCTTTTTCCCGAAAAGAAAGAGAACTCAATTCAATAGCGGATTGGTATATAGTGAAAAGAAAGTATTGCTACTCTATGTATAGGAACACAACACACACACACACACCCTATACAGGAGAGAGAGAGNACGCTCACATCCAAATAACTTAGCTGAGGGCACCCTCTAGCAATAGCTACTATTCCTTTATCTCCAATTTGGTGGCAGCCACTAACATTTAAATGGCGTAAAAAGGGACAGCCCTGGCCTATAGCAACCAGAGCTTCATCGCCTACCCTGCAATATTTTAAAATTTAAAAACAGTTGAGAAAATCAATTCAATCGACAGATATGGCAGATCTAAAATAAGAATGTACATTGAACAAAAATTCCACTGAATGTAAAGACCTATAAAACATGAAAAAGGGATGAATACATCAACACATAAGAATAGAAGCAATCACAATTTATGTGAAATAATAAGCTTTAGCATCAACAGCGGTCATATTGAAAATTTGACCACAATGTCAGACAGTCTTTCTCAAACATAAAATTGTGCTACTCAATGCCATGAGTTACTAGATAGCATGTGATTGTTATTATGAAATATGTTGCTTGTTTTTCACCAAGTTCAATATTACAATCTAAGCAAATATAGTAAAACAACTAGGAGCATCAGCAATATAAATAATTCTTACCCCAGGAAATTTTATGCAGTTTATGATAAATTCTTTACATATTGGCATGGTTGTAACTTGTAAATAATAATAAATTCTACGCAGTTTATGATATATTCATTGTTCTTATGATATTGTAGGCATAATCAGATAACAGGATAAAAATGCCTTCTATTTTTACCAGATGACCAATCCAAGCCGTTGGTGCCTAAGCATGCATGTTTTCAAAGTGCATCCAGGCAATCAGCCTAACTACTCATGGGGCAACAAAAACTATGAAAATACCAGCACTGAAGGTGATACTGGTTGCAGTACTATTATTTATACCCTAGCATAATACAAAACAGTCAAGCTCCCTTACAAATGGTGGCAAGTTGAACATCGAAATTAGACGTTATAATAACCAGATAATTTATAAGTGAAAAACTATTTACACAGATGTTTATTCATTGCAGAAATCATGCATGGAAAGTGGGGTACTAACGTAATAACAAATTCCAGATTATCAACCTCGCATATACTTTGATTAAGCAACCAAGGTTATGAACATGTGAAACCAAAAGTTTTTACCTATCACAAAACCGAATGCTAAGATCTGTAAGGTATTTACAGTTTTCACCAACAGCTATAATTCCCTTGCTCCCAACCTACAAAGAAGGGAGATGCACATTAACATCTATGATGGGTGCATGAATCTTCAATAGCGGGACAGATATGTAAGAAACAAAAATCAAATTCTCTCATGAATGGATTACACAACACCTATAGTTTCCTTGAGGCCTTTTTTGTAGATAGAATACAGCAAGGCTCTTCATAGGATTATCATGAGATAGTACAGTCTCTAACATATCAAAACACAGCCTTTTTGGTACAATCAACATCAAGAGAGTTCTATTATTGTAAAAATAAAATTCTGGAAAAAATTAGATAAGCCCGACATAGTAAATATACGTGAGATAGAGTACCTCATAACATCTGCGTATATGAAGCTTTTTCAAACTCCTACAACCTGTAGCTATACTGTATATGGCATCATCCCCAATGATCGAGCAATCCACTAAGTGAAGAGCTTCCAAGTACTTGCAACCTTTGCCAACCTCAGAGAGGGCTTCATCTCCTACTTTTTGACAGTATAGTAAAGCTAACTCCCTAAGGTGCCTGCAAATGTACTTGCATTAACTTCTTCACCAAACAAATGAACATGCCATGCATACATCAATCACAAAAGCTATCCACTAGCATCATATTGTGATAGCCATTGAACATACAGGTCTATCACATAAATAATATACTAGCAAGACTGCGAGACAGATAACTAGATGGAAGTACCATAACTAAAATAATAATTAATTAATTACCCAGACCTAAAATCTTATTCACTAGTTTAGCTTAATACTTTATACTTGTATAAACGTGATTACATAAAATGTTTACTTGTTGGATATGTCTTTTTTTTGGAAGGGTGTCCGGGCCAAAGCCCGACTAATCCCCGGCAATTTTGGGGGCTACACATGGCCCCACTTAAATGTCCCCAGGCATGCGCACAGGAAGGCTTGAACTTGGTTAGGGCGCTATGAACCCCCCGAGCGATAACCAATCTGCCACAGCACTGGAAGACTACTTGTTGGATATGTTACCTTCTGTTGTCCAAAAAAATCAAACATTAGATTTTTTGGATAACCGTGGGTTACGAGGTCAAGTTGCAAGCACCTCCACTAATCCTATGCGGCCCTAGAGCGACAGCAAGAAAAATCCCTAGAGTAGTCCTTAAGAGCTCTAAGGTGTCTTTTGTTTTTTAAGAGGTTTGAAGTCTAAAGCCGGATTTCATATCTAAAAAATAAGAGGTGGATGGTGCACCTCTTAAAATTTCAGAGTACTATAAGAGGCTTTACGACCTTTTCTTAAAAATAAAACAAGTAGTCAAGTCTGCAAACCTTTCAATTTTCAGGCTTAAGAGGTTTTAAGAGGTATTTTTTTTAAAACAAATAGCCCCTAAGTCTTAGTTCAATCAACTGTAATTTGTTGATATTAAGGTATAGTACTATGTTTGTATTTCAAATGAAGTTCTTAATTCTTTATGATCAAGGTTAAATCATGAACAAAAAACCTACAAGTACATCATGACGGTGATAACTATATGGAAAAGTACAAGCTCGATTAACCCCCCCCCCTCCCTTCCTCTTAATAAATTCCTAGCCCCTGAGAATGAACTCATGGTGAAAACAAAAATATAGGTGCCCCATTTATCTGACATGCCCATTCAGGAAACTGATCAAGCACAATTACCAAAATATATATATAGACTTGCAAATGATTTGGATTAGAATTATTTCATGGAGCATGCAAAACAGCTTCTAATCCTTCACAGCTCTTCACTAACAAGCTTGTACATGCAGATTGGGCACAATGTACACAACATATAGGTGAAGATTGAATCTATGAAAACCTTACATAAGAGGTCAAAAAATAAATGAGGATGTCTTGAACATCCCCCAATAGGGATTTGGAGATGGTGCATATTATAACAGAGCATCAGCTGAAGAAATGAAAGATAAAAGGGTTTTGGCCCACTGCCTTCTACAGCAAGATGAGGTTAGTCGAGCAAAACACAGCAAGAACCCGTTAAGAAACTAATTGATGAGAGAACTTACATGCAAGATCTTCCGATACTTTCAAGTCCATACGTGCCGATATTGTGGCAGCCATTAACTTCAAGATGGGCAAGTTCAGAGCAACCAGCTGCAACTGCTTCCAACCCCTTGTCACTCAGGAAATCGCAGTCACTAAGCATTAGACTCTTTAACTTTTTACATCCCTTCCCAATGGCACAAAGACTCCTGCTATACCGATAAACATACACTATTAGAACACTTGGGAAATTCAACTTTGTTGCCTCATAATTTACATTGTTTTAACACAACAAGCCTTTATCCACTTCAATCTCAATGCAGAGAAATTTTCAGTTGCGTCACAAACAAGAATCTTATGAAATCAATACCGAGTTATTTCACAATTCGATGCAAGTATTGTGTGCTTTAAGAATACATAAAGTAAACGTGTGTATTTTCATCACATCTTGAAGAATAAAACCTGAATCTCCCAACTACTTATAAGATTGGATTTAGACCAACGATATGTAAATCTTGAATAATCTTTTTGTAAATGTTGACCATATATTGAGATTCCGTTGAAACAGATCCATCGAGGGTCTGCCTTAACAGCAAAGAGAAGAACAAATCCAACAATTTATGAGGATGGAAAGATAAATGAATTATACCTTTAGTCCCTACATCTGAACTTGATATAGAATATAGTTTTCAGCTTATATGATGAGAACAAGTTTACTAATTGCCAATTTCTGCTAAATATGAGCAAATGTTTTTTATGTATGCATCATGTGATAGAAAGATAGAGGATATTATCTTACCTCAAATTTCTACGTCAATATAGAACATATGAACATTCATATTAAACTAGTTCTTTAGTGATGACCATCAGACAAATAAATTGGTCCATCTCTAAGATGAAAAGAAAATGTCGCATGAAATATGTGATATTACAGAACCAAAATTGTTTATGAAGGAGAAAGCATAGCAACCGCATACGAGATAGATCTCTGCACAAGTACGAGCAGCATAGATGAAAAGCAGAAGGCATGAAGAGAGATAAACTAACTTATCAGTAAATCTCTGGAAACTGTACAGCGCTAATGACTCCAGTGACAAACAAAAGACACCAACGGCGGTCAAAGCCTCATCAGTCACATTAATGCATTGCAGACTCAAGTTTTTCAGAAGAGGACACCCTTTTGCAACGGCAAGCACTCCTTTGTTGTGGACGAACTCCGAGTCTAATGACAAGAACTCGAGAGAATTGCAATGAGACCCTACAGCTTCTAATGAGATGTCGGTTATTTTAGCACAGGCAGCAACACCCAGCCATTTCAAAGTCTTCCCACATCCAAGGGCTAACTCAACCAAACCAGTGTCAGTTAGACCTTCACAAAATCGTAAATTTAGAACTTCAAGTTGCCTGCAGCACTTTCCAATAGCGACTAGACCTTGGTCTCCAACATAGCAACCCTTTGGAAAAGAATAAAACACTAAAGTTATATTAGATTCAAACTTCATCTGTTTCATAGGTTAAACTGACCTGCGCATCTGAAAACATATAACATAAAAATGGAAGATGTAAATGCATCTGGTCAATTTTCTTGTAAGATTTCCACCATTGAAGTTCTTTAAACTGGTAGTCTGTTTATTGAGACATTATACTGGTTCTTAACAGAGGGTGCAATCTGTAGACTGCATGCCACTTCTGATACAAAGGTTTACTCCAAGAAGGTATACATTTAGTGAGCCAATGCTCTATTAGGGCGTTACCGTGTCAAAACTTCATACTTCTAGGGCATCAATTTGGAGGTCGATTTAGATTCTAAACTAGCTGAGATTCCTCTGCCAAGTAACATTAGACAGCTCAACCGACAAACCATACATCTCATTGAAAAAAATGGGCATTAGATATTTACCTGTAAATCCAAAGATTTCAAAAATCTACACTTCTCAGCCACAGATCTGAGACCTGCACTTGTTGCATTGGAGCACCATATCAGGCTCAATTTCTCCAGTTTGACAAATCCATCAGCAACAGCAGTCAAACCAGCATCTGATATACAATATGAATCTGATTCACTAGCTCCAGGCTCACTTCTCTCAGACACAAAGTGAAGCCTGAGCCAGGAAAGAGCAGAGTGACTAGCATTGCGCCTTCTTCCCTGCATCCATGGTGATAAATTTCTATGAACAAACAGAAAATATCGACTTCAAACCGAGCTTGGAAGCTCATCAAATATTATATTACAATCACATAAATAATTGACTAACCAATTGCCCTAGATGAATGGATATTCAAATTCAAAAGTTCTAACACAACTTGGAATCACATATCATTCCCTCCATCCAAAAAGAAAAGAGTCCAATTCACAACGAATATAAACAAAAAATTTGGACAATTTACCACCAAGAGAAGTGAAATTATCCATGATCAAATTTACTTGAATATCCGATATATGTACTTTTTGGAATAAAAAATGTAAACTACACACGTTTACTTTATGTAATCATAAAGCAACACAATACTTATTACTTACGTCGAATTGTGAAATAACTCGGTATTAATTTCATAAGATTCTTGTTTCTGTGATGCAACTGAAAATCTCTCTGCATTGAGATTGAAGTGGATAAAGGCTTCTTGTATTAAAACAATGTAAATTATGAGACAACAAAGTTGAATATCCTAAGTGTTCTAATAGTGTATGTTTCTCGTTATAGCAGGAGTCTTTGTGCAATTGGGAAGGGATGTAAAAAGTTAAAGAGTCTTAGTGATTGCGATTTCCTTAGTGACAAGGGATTGGAAGCAGTTGCAGTTGTTGCTCCGAACTTTCCCATCTTGAAGTTAATGGCTGCTACAATATTGGCACATATGGGATTGAAAGTATCGAAAGATATTGCATGTAAGTTTTCTCATCAATTAGTTTCTAAATGGGTTCTTGCTGTGTTTTGCTCGACTAACCTCATGCCGCTATAGAAGGTAGTGGGCCAAAACCCTTTTATCTTTCTTTTCTTCAACTGATTCTCTGTTATAATATCACCATCTCCAAAGCCCTATTGGGGGATGTTCAACACATCCTCATTCATTTCTTGACCTCTTATGTAAGGCTTTCATGGATTCAATCTCCACCTATATGTTGTGTACTTTGTGCCGAATCTGCATGTACAAGCTTGTTACCGAAGATCTGTGAAGGATCTTAGAAGATGTTTTGCTTGCTCCATGTCAGTTAAACTGGCCCTTATCAAGCTGGAGGGAGTATTTTTATTTTCACCATGAGTTTATTCTCGGGGGCTAGAAATTTATTAAGGGGGCGTGGGGTTATTCGAGGTTGTACCTTTCCACATAGTTATCACCGTCAGGACGTACTTTTAGCTTGAAAAACAATCCGTTGTTCTTTTTTGTTCATGATTAAACCTTGATAATAAAAGAATTAAGAACTTCATTCGAAATACAAACATTGTATGATACCTTAATATCAACAAATTACAATTGATTGAACTAAGACTTAGAGCTCTTAAGGACCACTCTAGGGATTTTTCTAGTTGTCTCTCTAGCGCCACATTTGACTTAGAGCTCTTAAGGACCACTCTAGGGATCCTTCTATCCTTTAAATAATAGATTACAGGGAGTGATGGGCAATTTGACAAAATATTTTCAAATACCCTAACTATTTTCAAACTGCTTATTGCTTAAAAATATATACTGAAATGATCTTCTTACTTATTTGCCATAAGTTGCCAAATTTGAAACAAATACAGCAGAAGCTCAAGCTGAGAAACACATTAAATCAAAGATGAGTGTGAGAACCTGCAGAAATAGTTGAACTTCATAAAAAAAAGGCATATTTAAGTTTTTGTTGCCCAAAGGGTTATCAAAGCAGATCAAAACTTGCTTGTTGCAATTGTTGATCCTGATAAAGATTCCAAGCATACAGATTATTTTCTGAAGGGGGTTGCAAAATTAGAGCAAAGAGTAACTTTAAAATGATGTTACCAACTTACCTGGGTTTTAAGCCGATCTAAAATGGGTGAACGTGGTAAGGCTTTTATCCAGTAGGTCTAGGTTAGCTAGGAACTAGGACTAGTAATCATGTTTCTTCATTGATGGTAACTTGGTATTGCGCTTTTCTTATTCATCTAACCTCATTGGGCTTCCTTTCATTATAAACATAGTAGTCATCCCAAAATAGTGAGAAGGAGTAGCATAATGTTGATTCTTTGACATAATATCTTCTTTTCATCTAATGAATCAACATTTTATTCTAAATCACTATAATTCCTAGTGTTTATTTAGGATGAAAATGCTCATACTTCCCTTTTTATCATTTTCCACAAATAATTTCTTTCTTCTCCAACTCATTTTCTAGCTTCAAGCAAAGCAAAGTTTTTCCTTCCTTGCACAGTAAAGCCACTAAATGGAAATTCCATAAAGCTAATAATTAAAAAATATGTTATGATATTAATTAGAGAAAAAAATGTGTATTAATCTATTCAATAGAAATAAGGAAATAATTGGATAAGTATCACATATGAAAGTATCTAGAAAATTATTTAGTTTGTCATTAAGAGAATTATTAATTTAGGATGATTTTTGTTGTATCCTTTGGTTTTCCTTTTTCATTGTATTGGCTAGGATAATTATTAGAAACTATGTAGTTTTCTTTGATTCAATAGTTGATGATTCTATTATTAGTACTCTATAATGATTAAAGGTCTTATATAGCTTTATGTGATTCCCCATCATAAAAAACCAATGACATTATGATTCTTTCTGAGTGAGATTGATTCTCATGATGATGCCTCACCAGGTTAAGTTTGATCTCTCATTTTCCACACCATCTACTACAATTATATGGTTTTTGAACACATCTGTCATTCAACTGTCAATTATATGGTTCATGATTTGATATGCCATCAAGAAACCTCAGATGGAAAGAATCCTAAGTAAACAAAACAGCATGCACATGACATTCCTCTTCGTGTAGGTAATCTTGGTGAAACACAAAGATGAACTTCACGTTGAATTATCTCCAACTGCAATTTAACATTTTTCTCACTTGGTACCAAACCAAACCACAGCTACGTTTCACTCTTAACCATTCCAATCCAATCACCTCAAAGAAAATTCAACTTAAACCCAAACACACATGGTTTCATTCAACACTAGGCATCTATGGCAGGCACATCTTACTCTTTAATACCAAATTTCGTGTATCATCTTAAAAAGACATTTACCCCTAATTCACCTGTTCCAAAATCAATAAGATCTTCCTCTATACTCCACCATTTTGAAATTCATTCAATAACCATTCAATCTATCAACATCCTACCAATTCCTATTCAACAAATTACAAATATAACAACACGTTATCAGAATTTCACTCAAATTAGAAATAATGACCTAAAAACCAGATCAAAATCGGGGGGAAAGAGCTTACGAAATCGACCGGAAGAGAAACAGAAAGGCGTTCATCGATGTAAACGTTGGTGACATTAGGGAAACGACGAGCGAGAAGGTGTACAAGGGCATCGGGGCTACCGGAGGCACCGATTCGGATCGTATCGCGGCTGAGGCGTTCTAGGGTCAGCCATCGCCGGCAAACGAGAGAGCAGGCGTCCCGGCTGGACTTGGAATCGAGGTTGCGAAAGATCTCCAAGATCAACTCGTCTGGTAACCTCGAGTTTATCCAATCATGGCCTCTCATTGAAGCATTCAGAGAGAAGAGAGAAAGAGAAGATTATGCAGGTTTAGGGGTACTCTCGGTGGGTGGATTGGCGGTTGACTATGGAAGGATGGTTTTTTTAGCAGACAAACTTGTTTTAATACACTAATTTACATGTTTAGTCCTTCAACTGTTTCTCAGTTTATTTTTAGGGGTTGTTAACCATCCCTTTACACTATGCATTCAGAGTGTTTTTTAAGTCCATCAAAATGAATCATACACAACAATTTACCTGAAGCTTTAATCCGGTGAGAGTTGTGGGTCTCATTTACCGGGTAAGGCTCTTGGTCATTGTGTATGTAACATCTCAATTTCTAAATACCCAAATTTAACAGAAACATCCAACACTTTTATTTAAAAG
>LUCG01306059.1:0-10637 GCA_001633085.1 Carthamus tinctorius
ACAATTAACTACTACTAATAACTTGATTAATCCCCTTTTATTAGAATAACAAGGTTGTTACATAGAGATTATTTAAAGGGGGGACCACGGTCAAAACCATCTTTATTGACCGAATGAGTGGTTAAGATCACTTCCCTACTTCTCATTTGAACCTAATACTATATATATACATATGTGTGTGTGTGATATGTATAAAATTATAATGAATCATCTCAAGCGGAGGCAATATCTTTTTTTAAAATCAGAGTAGGCAAAAATTACGTTTAAACCCCATTGACTTTTGTATTTAAAAATATGCTTAGTGGAAAAATAGTAACACGTTACTTGCCTTTTGAAAGTCAATAAAGATGATGTGTCAAGTCACACACCTTTATTAATAAAGTAAATAATATTGGTAAGTATTTACTTAGTAATCGTTTAGTAAACGATCCCTAAGTTTTTGAATGTGTGTTTTATGTATAAAAGTATTTTAAAAGTATTTTCAGATAATAACTTATGAATAGTGTTTGTTCGCATGTGTTATTTCATAAAGAAGCAACATATTTAAAAAACATGTTTCTAAAGTTTCTAATTATACAATATTCATATGATTTCCCCTATAAATTCTAATATAATTTATATTATATTTTTTTAAAAGAAAACCTAAAAAGCCTTTTTCTAACGATTTTTTAAACATAAGTTAGTAATAAAGACTCAACTTATCCTAAAAATGTAATCACAAAGATAAAATCCATTGATTTAACAAAAAAATAAACCCCTTAAAAACACCAAAACACAAGGAACATGTAATTTACTTGGAATTCATGAATTTGTTTAAGCTAATTATAAGAATAAACTATGATTTTGGTACCTGTAGTTTACATAAATCTTTAAAAGTGATCCTTAAACTTCAATAACCATAGTGAGCGTCCCTATTGTTTACATTTTGTTTTGAAAATTATTCCTCATCATTAACTCTGTTCAAGAAATCTAAAAGTGAGGGGCGTTTTTGTCTTTTTATACCTTTTCCTATTCAAAAACTAAGTTTCAATTAAATTATTTATATTTTATATTAAGTTGAATATTTTGTATTTTAGTTGTTTCTTTCCCCTATCTCTCCACCCCCGGGTCATGAAACGCACATAATCATCACCTCCTAAAATTGTAGTTTACTCTCTCTATGTTCCATCGGTCAAGATACCATTTGTGGCGACCAAAAGGCCATTTCTAATAACCAAAAGGCCATTTATCGGCGAGCAAAAAACGCCATCTCCAATGAGCAAAATGCCATCCCCGACGATAGACCCTCACACCATACACATAGATCGATAGACCAAAGCGCTATTTTCGATGATCAAAACTCTATGTTTTCATTCACATCACCACCCGTAACCCACCCCTTCCATTGTTTTAAAACCAATTGCCATCATCGATCTGATCCACTCGTAACTCACCCCCTCCACATTGTTGCTGCTACAATACTTGCTTCCTCCAAACACTCACAATTTCTCTCTAAACTCTGACCACTATATTCTTTGTTGCCTGCTTCTGTGTATATATGTATATATATATATATATATATTATATGTGGCAGGTGGGTTGTGTGTGTATTGTGTGTGGGGTAAAGTGAGAAGGTTGGGAGNGAGTTGGGTATATGTAAATGTGTGTATATATTGCGTGTGTGTGAGAGAGAGATTATATATATGCGTGAGTTATATATATGTGTGTAGTAGTACTAAAGACAAAAAGAAATGTACAACCGTTATTCTTTGATGTGAGTAAAGACTAACAAGAATAGGACAAAAAGGGTAAAAAGACGTAAATTCCCCTCACTTAATGGAGTTAACGTTGAGGGAGGATTTTAAAAGCAAAATATATACAGTAAGAATGATAACTATAGTTATGGAAGTTTAAAAACCATTTTCGAAGAATTGTGTCAACCACAAGGACCAAAATTGTAGTTTACCCTAATTAGTAATTACAATTCAATTACTAAAAGACAAATTTCAAAGTATTAAATCAATTCGTTACCTTGATGCGATCCGGTCCCATCTATCTCTCTTTCGCGCTTGCAAAATGTTTTGAAAAACACACACAAACACGCAGTTAGGGCTCCGAGATATGGATTCGGATCTGCTGCCATTGATGGAAGACGATTCTCTCATACAACAGTTTCCAGATCCCAATCAAACGCCCTCCAAATCATCTCTCAATTACTTCAATTGCTCGCCTTTCAACCTTCCACCTTCCAACACCAGTAAGTATCCACTACAAGTTTTTCAAATTCTTCTTTTGCGTAGTAAAACCAGAACTTCACCTAATTCATTGAAATTGTCGTTTAGTTCTACATTGCCTTAATTTCGTTTCAGTTGATAAGATTGCTGTTTATTTCAGTTGATAAGATTGCTGTTTATTTCAGTTGATAAGATTACTGATAATATTGGTTTCTGCTTAAGAAATCGTAAGTTAACCTAATGTATATAATTTGGTTATAGTGGGGTTATCAGCTGTTATGTTACTGGTATAGTTGAAATTGGTTGTTATTAGAATGCGTTCTTAAAGATAATTAATAGTCATGTAGTCAAGGCTATACCTGCATGAGTATCATCGTTTATGTTTTATTTTTTATCTGGTCATGGAATTAGAAACAGTTTATACAAATAAATGAAGAATTGATGGTTAATAATGTTGTTCATACTCATTTCAGAAAGTGGGAAAGATGGTGTTCATTCGGAGAAACCTAGCAGTTCATCTTCTGAAAGTAGCAACAACAAAGAGAATGTAAGTTCAAACAATGTAGAAGTGCCAAAGTTAGGTATGGGACCTATGCAGATGAAGAAGAAAAAGAAAGGGGGTGGATACAATTTGCGGAAAAGTTTAGCATGGGATAGAGCTTTCTTCACTGATGAAGGTTGTCCTTTTGTACTATGACATTTGAAACAAAAGTAATTTGTTGGATTTTTCGTTCTTTTGCTTTTGATGAGTGGATATGAGTAATAGATAATTTCTTCATTCTGTAGGCATTCTGGATCCTCTTGAATTGACCTTGATTACTGGTATCAATGCTAACACATGCGGAGGGGGATTGCCTACTATAAGCGAAGAAGGAAATAGCTCATTTTCTTGCAATACCCAACGTACAAAAGGACCCAAAGATAAAAAAATCTCTGAAGAAGCTTTACGTAAAGAGTTACATCATGACAAGAGTCGTACATCAAAAGTAAATGGACAGAAGACAGGATGTTCAGTGGGAAATCATGATTCTTCACCTCGTCGTAAAGTATGTTGAGTTCTTGTTCCTTGTTGGGAGTTGGGACTCCGTTTAGAACTATTATTGCATTTAGCATACGTGTTCGTGATTTTCGAATGTAATGTCTGCAGGTCACACACAAATTTCCCCCAATTGATCGTACAAATAGGGCTGGGTCCAAGGTTGGTGTTCCAGGGCCTTTAGCTGCATCATCATATCCTTTTTGTGGTTGAGAAACTTACATCTTTACTTTCAATAAGATTTGGTTTGACCTTCGGGATAAATTTTGATGTATTGTTGGTTATGAACCTTAACTCTTGTACTTTGAAAAGGCCAGCAAATTCAAGTACTTTGAAAACAGCAACCAAAGAATCCAAGCTTCCTAAACTGCCTATGTCAAAGCCAGGATCTCTTTATTCTGCGACAACAAAGGGTTCTACTACTGCGAGCCAACTGAGGCATAATCTAATTCCCAAACCAAGTAAGTGCTAATGTATTTTGGAGGATATTCCTATATCGGTTTAATACTGACTTATTGCTTTCATGAATTTGTTTCTCATTCTTCTTTTTCTTCCTACAGGCATGAATGCTCAGAAGAATGTTGCGTTAAAGAGCTCTGTAAAAACTGTGCATGGTTCTCAAAGTAAAGCGAAAACGGGGTCAGGCAGCCTCCGTTTACCAGCTGAAGAGCCAGCTAAAAATACTGTAAGAAATTTGGTAAGAACATAGGGGCTCTTTAAACGTTTATCCCCCATAAGTAGTTTAGAGAACGTAAAGCTTTACTTGGAAGCATGCTAACTGTTCTGAAGTAGCATGGACCTAAAAGCACTTCTTGGAACATTTACTTTGTTACCAACTAATTTTTTTAAATGATCCTTACTTCTGCAGACAAACTTACCTTCTAAAGCAACTTCATCAACCAAATCACGATTGCCACAGGTTGACAGAGCTAATAGTGAGTCAGAAGTGGTTCCAGATAGATTCCAGTTATGTGAAATTCAAGAGGGATCTGGCCCACTTGGAGCTAAAAATCAAGCTCAACATATTGCAACAAGTTTGGTAAAGATTCAAGCATATCCAATCTTTATCTTTCAATATAAGTTGTCGAACTTCTAGTTTTAAATCCTATTTATGCAATCATGAAATGAAGTAGTTTGGATTTGTAATTGCTAGACATATTTCTATCTCCTCACTAACTAGGAGGTGGCAACTTTTTCTCCCTAATATATACAGAACAACTCATTGCCTGAAGCAGCTAGGCTGACCAGTTCAGGACCCTGCCATATTGAAAGAGTTGGTGATGGCCTGATTATTTCAGATAGGTTGCATCCATCTGATAATCAAGAGCATGCTGCCACACTTGCATCATCTCACAATATGAACCTTCACAATATTGGTATGTATCCTCCAAATACCCAACCTGCAAGACCATCAGGACTGAGATTGCCATCACCATCACTGCGATTTTTTGACCAGGTATTTTTTGTTTCCTTTTGTGTTTCATTTCTGAAGACGTAAAACCTAGTCCTTACTTAAATTATCTGAAGTCATATTTTTCTTATGGCAATGATTTCAGAGAACCGCTTTGGAGTCAGGTTCCTTGCAGCAGAAACAAATTCAAGTGCACGACGCTAGTATGGGCTCTAATAGAAAAATCAGTGAGCTGAGGCCACCAAGAGGACCAGCAAGAACACCCATGAAGAGCAATGACATCACAGAAAATGTCTGCTCTGTGGTTCCAACTTCCAGTGAAAGATGTCTTGTACCATCCACTCATAGTACTCCTTACGGTAGCACTCCATCCAGTCCATTACCCAATTACTTGAGGAGCACAAGTAAAGGTGTTCCGGATTCAGATATATATCCAAATCTAGAGAGAAAGATTATGCAGAGGGAGGACATCAAGATGCAATACGATTGTAGGGGTTCTGAGGTACATAAAGCCACTGAGCAAGAGAAAAGAACCACTGGACATGATGGAAATACAAAAACGGCAAAGTTTGCATGGAGCAAAGACGAGGAAATAAAGGCAACTCATCTAACTTGGCAGTTAGGGGAAGCAATTGGTGCCAACATTCATCTGGATGGAAATGAAGGAAATAATAAGGTTGGTGTGGAGAATCTTGAAGTGATGTCCCAAGGTAATGATGAAAAAGTTCCTGTTGTTCCTCAAACAAAAGGAAGATTTGTGCTTCATAATGAGGAAGATAGACTACAGAATTATATGGCCATTACAATGTCAACATCTGGACAATCCATTCAGCATCTAGAACAAAAGATAACGACTGCAATTGATGGTAGTACGAACTTTATGCAGGATTATGCTCAAACATCAAGTGAGCAAGCTGATACTGAAAAATCTGATGCTCCTAAGGCGAATCCTGAGTTTCATTTGGATGATGGTAGCTTGAAGGCAGAAGACCAGGTCAGCAACGTGTTTGCAGAATCGCAGGACGGGATTGGAAAAAGCGAAGATGATGTTGGAGCCACAAAGTGGGTTGGTCCTGGTCCGGAAAATTGTTCTGTTGTGCTGCAACATATAGGGCAAGAAAACGATGTTGCTATAGTAGAACTTCACAAAAGTTCACGTATGGAAGATGATGCTGGATGTTCTGCTGATAGTCCTTGCACTAAGACAAAGGGCAGAATTAGCATAACATCTAGGGAGTCCCTGAAAGATGAAGCTGGAAATGGAGGAAATACTGATACCAGAGAGTTGGAAGGTACAGTTACTATGTTGGATACCTCCATTATTCCATTTCAAAATATGGACACAGAACAAGGAAACGATGATGCTGACAATGTACTGGTCTTTCCTACTAGCCCGTCTATTAGAGATGCTGGAACACTGGTTCTACATGATCATTCATCTGCTGAAGGTTTCTACATCAACCCAAGTACATCCATCGAGAATAAAGTCCAGTTACAGGATAGTCCTGTGAGAGATGCGGTAATGCTGGTTCAACATGATAATCCATCTGCTGAAAGCTTCAACATCAACACAAGTACATCCTTTAAGAATAAAGCCCAGTTACAGGATAGTCTGGTGAGAGATGCGGTAACAATAGTTCAATGTGATAATCAATATGCTGAAGGCTTCCACATCGATTCAAGTACTTCTATAACAAATAAAGTCCAGTTACAGGATAGTGGCGAAGCTAATCAATCTGCAAAATGCTTTGAGACCACAATTTCTTGTGATTCCGTGTTACTGAATACTCAGTTCTGTTCTGAAGGGAAGTCAGTTAATTGCATTATGCCTGCAGAAAGCTCAAGTCTAGAAGAGGGCCCATGTGATAATGATCTATTTTTCCATGAAAAAGGTAGATCAAACTATTCAAGAGCTATCCTTATGGAAGTACTAGATAAAACACAAGATGGGGTTGATGTGGCTATGATTCCTGGGAAACCATTTGCAGAAGCACAATTGGGATTTGGAAAGGTTGCTCATTTGTTTAATGATCACAACCGTTCTAGCTTCTCATGTCTTGGACCTCCTGTTGAGCTTATTAGTGGTACTGCATCTGTGGATGATGATGCATTTTGTAAGACGGAATCAGTGCTCCAGGTTGCTCAATGTACCAGCAGCTATCCACAGAGTTTGGAAAAAGAGGGACTGAATTTGGCAGCATCAGCAACTGAAGCTGAAATTAAGGTTGATGAAGAAATTCAGAAGAGCCAGGAAATGGGGATAATCATTAGGAGTTTGTCAAAAGAGAGCATAGGGGCTGAAGAATCACAACACTCTTGTCACAACATGATGGAGGATAATGCAACTATTCAAGGATGCACAAGTGGAAAGGTTGCTCTACTTGATGATCACAACCTTTCTAGCTTCTCATGTCTCAGACCTGAGGTTGAGCTTGTTAGTGGTACTGTATCTGTGGATGATGATGCATTTTGTAAGATGGAATCAGTGGCCCAGGTTGCTCAATGTGCTAGCACTTATCCACAGAGTTTGGAAAATGAGGGACTGAGTTTAGCAGCTGCAACAACTGAAACCGAATTTAAGATTGATGATGAAAGTGAGAAGAGCCAGGAAATGGGAATGATTATTGGGAGCTTGTCAAAGAAGAGCATAGAGGCTGAAGAATTACAGAACTCTTGTGGCAACATGATGGAGGCCAGTGCAACTATTCATGGCTGCACAGGTGGACCGGAAACTGATAATGAGTTTCAAAGTGAAAATAAGGCACTTGAAGACTCGGTTACCATTGATAACTTTCCCAAAATGCATCTAGAAGATGCAGAGATGCAGTTGTTAGACGGTGATGTATTAGTTCGATCTTGCAGCAGTTTAACATCAGTACTACACAATCATTCTATGCAAAATGTTGACCATCATGGCATATTTGAAGAACAGCCAGAGTTCCCTGATGCTGGCATGAAGCTTGAAAATGGTTTCATAAGTAATCGTCAATTACCCTCAACTACAGATAGCGATCTTCAAGAGTGTGTTTGTAAGGGGGTTATGAATGTTGTAGACCAAAGTGATGTTAATGAATGTGATCGAAGACCATCCAATATCATTGTTCCTTCTCCACCTGTAGGGCAAGCAGCTGGTCAACTATGTGTTGGGCATGGAACTTCATGTTCCACAGCAATGGATTCTAGTGCTGAGCATAATGAAAACTACTCTGATAGGCACTTTACGTGTAATACAGAGTTCAGCGATCTAGCTCTTCTCTCAGAGTTACAATCATCAAGCCACGATGAGATGGAAGGTCTGAACACTTGTATGGAGTATTGTTCAGCTGGGGAAGAGTCATGTTCATTTCTGAGAAAGGCTGCTGATTCAATGCTAGAAGAGAAGCCAACATTGTGTGATGACTTTGTTGACATTCGACAGATTGCAGCCGATGACAAGCAGGTGTGCATGAAGGGGAGTTTATCTCCTGAAAAGTCTTGCAATCTTGAGAAACCCAACAATGCCTTGGACATCGTTGCTGTTCCAGAACAAAGTATTAGCCATGGATGTGATCGTGACCTACACAACTCAAATGCCAGTGCCCTTGTACCTAAGGTGCAAGGAAATGTTTCTGGTTTAAATGGAGAAGACCAGCCAAACGAGCCTCAAGGTTTTCATGGGATCATGCCTTTACAGGAAACATATAACTATGCTACAAATGAACTGTCTGGGTATGGCTTGGAGTCCAGTGGCCAAGATCCCTCAGAGTCTAATTCGAATGTTCCATTGAGCCAACATCCAACGACAGGTGGGAAGTTCACAAGTACAGCGTTCTGTTCAGTCACTGAGGAATCATGCTCGGTTGCTGAAGAGGAGAAGAGCTTGCGGAAAAGTACATATATGATAGGAGCTAAGGAGTCAATTTCTGAAGAAGTTGAAACTGAAACTCTTCAAGAAGGAAAGCATCCAATGGTGGGTGAATTTCACCATGAATTGGACAGTGGGAGTGACCTTAAACATGACAAAGATGCAACAGTGTTGACGTAAGTAACTTAAGTCGTACAGTTATTTTCTGTTTTCTCCACCTCTTTACTTGTTAATATTAATACCTTGGTTATGCATCTCTAACTTAGAGGGCAAACTTCTAAACTTGATTTTTATTCTGTTGGCAGCAAGAAATCGAATATCATCAAGAAGCAGGATAAGTCTTTGGCCATACATCTGCCAAATGCCGTTCCCTTCTCTGATGAATGGTTGGCTGCTATTGAAGCTGCTGGAGAGGTAATACTCATCCACCAAGTAATACACATGATCTCATATAAGGAGCTTATAATACTTTTGGTTTTGCAAATCACTCAAGTATCCATTAGATTCTAGAAATAGGCCTTTTACATCATCTGGCTCCTCCCTCACCCTATGTGATTTTGCTTCTGTTTAGCTGCAACATGTGATGGAATTATGGGTTATTCTTAATTAGATTAGCTTATATAACTCATTGGGCACCATGATATTTATCTTTAAAAAATCTTTGTTTGAAGATTTAAAGCCGCTTGATGGTCGAAAGCTACAAAAGGTCATTTGGCTCTTACATGCCTAGATATCACATGCTTTTGTGACTCTAGGATTTATAGATTCTTATCTCACCTCTTTGTTCATATTAGTTGCCACTAATAAATAGTTACAAGAGAATTAAGGTAAATTGCGATTTGCGAATACAAGTGATTTTGGGCAGCTTCTTAACATGCACAAAAGTGTGATTAGGAACCCCCTACTAGGTGCAAGTTACTACATACCACTCAATTGCCTGGTTATCTTTGATGCAAAAACTTAAAAGACTACATAATTTTTTCACTTCATTAACGGTTATAATGTTATATCTAATTATCTATGAAGTTCTGTTGTATAGCAATCTCAACATGATTTTCTGCAGGAAATCCTTACAATGAAGCATGGTGCAGTACAGCATTCACCGCCGGACAAATCCCTTCCTGAACCCAGCCCATGGTCTCCGGTATGACTCTACAATCCTAACTATCGTTATTCACTCCTATAGTGCATCATGGAACAAAGCATTTTCACAAATTATATGAGCACGTACTTTAAAGACTATTCAGTCGATGAATTATTGAATCACTTGAAATCTCGATTTTGGTCTTTAATACTTTGGAGTTCCTGCTCTGTAAGGGGAAAGGAAACTGAATACTAAATTTCAGCTTTTTGGCATGAAAGTTCCTTGCCAATATTCTCTGCTACGAATTACGACTGTTTATGTTTTACTAGCACGCGTTGTGTGGATAAAGAGGTTTGATTGGATAACGAAGACTATATGGATTAAGTGTTTGATAATTATTCCAATTGTATGCATTTATTTGAATAAATGATATCATCATAACAATATTAATAACTTCAAATATAACCATAACACAAGATGCTAAAACTCACATAGTAATTTGGATATATTTTCTAGTATGAAGTATTCGATTACCTGTTGATTAGCAATTTTATCACAAAAAATAGACTTTTATTTATATACTATATCAAAGTAATAATTTTTCTGTCATCAATCACTGGAAAGAGCATGATTTAAGGATCATTAATAAAATATAAATGTTGGATCATGTAACTAATGTTTTATTCTGTTCTTTTTGAGTGTAGTTTGCAGATGAAAATTTTGATTTTATAGTTGCATATATATGATGATTTATTTGATGGATTGCAGGTGAAAAAGAAAGGCATTCAGATTGGACCATATGATTGTACAAAGTACACAAATGCCATGCCTTCAAATCCTGATTAGCAAAACTTGGTTTGATGATTGCAGTTGATGAATATGTACACCATTAGAAAGTAGAAACCTCTGCCAAATATATACATGAGTTTCTAAATATATAACACATTCTTTTTTCACGTAAACCACACATCAATAAACATGTCTGCACTGGCCAAATAAGAAGTCTCTTGAAAATTGCTTAACAATATATATATATATATATATATATA
>LUCG01306089.1:0-10701 GCA_001633085.1 Carthamus tinctorius
CAAATCCGGCGGTTGCTAAAGGACGATGAGGAGGCTCGGATATATATGGGTGCGAACGGTTTTATCGAAGCGTTGTTGCGGTTTTTGGAGTCGGGTTTACACGAAGAAAATGAGTTTGCGCAAGAAAGTGGAGCCATGGCGCTGTTCAATCTCGCGGTTAATAATAATAGGTATGTTTTTACGTCATTTTGGTAGCGGGAAATTTGCATGAAAATGCAACATACTTTGGTTTAATTCCTATATTGGTTAACATGCTTTCAAAATGGTATTGATTTTATTTTTATTGGTCTCTTTGGTTGTCGCTCACTATCAACTTTTGTGCGTCTTTTGAACTAATTACAGTTTTGATCACCGTGGTTGCCATTTTGTTTCACTTTTGGTCCCTCATATCAATTTATGTTAAATAGGTCCGTTAACTTAAAAGTGAAGCAAAATGACAACCACAATGACCAAAACTGTAATTAGTTTAAAAGAGTGACGAGAGTTGATGGTGAGTGAGAACTACAAGGACCAAAGGTATAATTTTCTCTTTTATTTATTAGTTGGAATCTAAAAGAGTAATTTAGGTTTTTGATCCTTAAGGTTTATTAAAAACTGCAGATTTCATCCCTATGGTTTTAAAATTGTGGTTTTAGAAAAGAATTATAAACCACAAGAATGAAGAAAATAATCAAGTTTAAACTCTAAGGACAAAAACAATAATAAAACTTAAACAATAGGGATGAAAATCGTAATCTCAAAATCAGGGGAACGAAAATTGAAATTTTCAGCAAACCCTAGGGACGAAAAACATAATTTACTCGATTTTAAAAATAATACGGTTTAAAAAAAACGTGTTCCTTGTTCGTTATTTTCAGGTTATTAGTTAAACCAGGTATCTAAATGTTTAAGATGTCATATATCAGGTATCAAAAATGAAGGTTTTGAAAGTATGTTACCTAAAATATGAATCAGAAGCACGTTACATTTTCATGCAATTTGCCCTTTTACTAATGATCTTAACGAACCTGATTACGTGTTTTTTTAATTTAGGAACAAAGAAACGATGTTGGCAGCCGGGATCCTTCCATTACTAGTCCAAATGATCGAAGGGTCGAAATCCATCGGTGCTGCCATCGCCCTCTACCTAAACCTCTCGTGTCTAGATCAAGCCAAACCCGTCATCGGTTCGAGCCAGGCGGTCCGGTTCCTAATCGAGGTCCTTCAAGGCACCACCTTCGATTCCCAATGCAAAATCGACGCACTTCACGCCCTCTACCATCTCTCGACCTGCCATTCGAACATCCCCCGATTAATCTCGGCCGGAATCATCGATTCCCTCCAACCGTTTCTCGTCGACCCAGATTCCCACTCGTGGACCGAAAAGGCCATAGCCGTGTTGATCAACCTAGCCGCGACCAACTCCGGTCGAGACGAGATCATCGCGGGTTCGGGTCTGGTTAGCGGGCTATCGATGGTACTCGATGTCGGTGAACCGGAGGTACAAGAGCAGGCGGCCGCGTGTTTGCTGATTCTGTGCACGGGGAGCGATCGGTGTTGCGAGATGGTGCTTCAAGAAGGGGTGATTCCGTCTTTGGTGTCNTGATGGTTTTCCGGGAGCAGCGGCAGCGGGATCCGCCAGCAGCGGTTCAGGGCGGCATGCAGCGTTGCGAGGGCGGTGAGGAGCGGAGGACGTTGAGCAAATCGACGTCGAGGAGGAAGATGGGGAGGGCTTGGAGTTTTTGGAGGAAGAACAAGAGTTTTTCAGTGTACCAATGTTGAATTCTTGATTCTTGTGGATGAAAATTGTAAAAAGAAAATTTTAGTTTTTATTTTTTTTTTCTTTCTTTTGGTATTTTCTTTGTAGTTTATTAAAAAAAGAAGAAGAAGAGATGTACAGTCCTTGTAGTCAAAGAATTTTGTCTCTTTTGACCTTCCATTTTAAAATATGTTTAAATGCGGTCCTTCAAGATTCAAACAAGAAAACTAAGAAGATTGAGGATATAAAAACAAATTATTCCTATTGAATCAATGGGAAACCTAGAAAAGATCTAGTTTATGTTTTTTTTTACCATTTATTTATATAGGAAGATAAATGCATGAACCTTTAAATTTTAATTGTTTAAGTTTTTTGTTACCATGATTTGTTAAAATTTATGGTTTTTTCTTTATAGTTTACAAATTGTCATTTTCATTAATAGTTTGTATCTTATTGTTATTTTCATCCTTGTGATTTACAATTTAATGTTCTGTTGGTTTTAATGGTTTACAATTCTTAACAATTTTGGTGCTTTATACTTAAAGATAGACACCAGTCAAGTTTTTTAGGGACGGAAATAGCAATAAATTGCGAACCTTAAGGATATAAATGACAATTTCAAAATCACAGAGATGAAAATCAGTGTTATTAACCAATCATAAGGACTAAAGTGATAATTTACTGTAAAAATATGAATTTTGTCTCTATAGTCTAAAAATTACCATTTCCTTTTGTGGTTTGTAATTTATTCCTATTTTCGTTTTTATGATTTACAATTTACCATTGTTTCAAGTCTCTACAATTTAAAATTATGTTATCTTCTAGTCTCTTATACTTAGAAGATCCTAATTTACTTAATATGAGAAGTCATTTAAATCGAACTAAAATGCAGCATATTCAAAACTTTAAACGAATTACAATAATATATAAAATAAATAAATATAGAACTTGAACCCTTTTCTAACAACCGTGAGTATTCTTACTAGCTCCTGCGTATTTCGACTAATTACAATTACGAGTACATAGTAATATGAGTATTTTCTTTTTCATATTGACGACGTGCTCGTGAGCCCACGAGGTGACATGGCCCATCCGGCTTCAAATAGCTCAACGATGGGATCCTCAGACAAAACAATCTCTTCGTTACTACTAGTTGTTCTTGCAGAATAAAGAAAATCGGTATTGCAATCCTCCATGTCATCTGTTTCTTCTTTAACAATATCATGATTCATCTCTTCACTTGTCATTTTCTCAAGAACGTCTATATCACCAACCTTACCGACCATGTTTGACGTGTCCACATTTTCCATGCCAGCTTTTGTGTATTGACCATCCGACTTTACCACATCTTCGTGATCGGAAACGTTTTCCGGTTCGACCCTGTAACCGTGACATGTGATATCGATCACGATTTCCTTCTCGCCTTTCTTGAAAACCCGATCAAGAAACGGTATGTGTTGCATAATCATCGGGACATCGTTGTCCATGAAATCGTCGAGTTTCGGTGGCAAAGCTTCCGAGACCTGCAACAACTCGTCGATTTTGTCGAACAGACGGGTCGATGGTGGGAAATAGGCCTCCATCAAATCTTCGAACACCATAATGTGATCATCGAAAAACGAGAGGATTGCCAACCATTGATGCTCGATTGCAGACATTATTTTCCCCCTTTTCCCTTTCGGGCTCGTGGAAATGTGCATTCTCGTCATAACGTTTCGGAGGACGCACATGATCAGACATCCAAAAGTGAAAAGCAGACGCCGTCTTCTAGGGATCATTGCAGTTTCAGGTAACGGGCCTTGAATGTCCGATTGAAAACCGTTAAATGCTAAGAAATGTGTTCGTATAAAAACGGAAACGAGACCCATAAAATTATTTGAAGAAATGACTCCATTGATGAACGAGATGTTTCGTTGTCGATAAAGACATCGGGAAAGCCATGAAAAGAAGTACGATGGAATGTTCGCAAAATTAGGTGCCAATTGACAAGGGAAAGACGAGGTGTGTTGGTTACCAATCACAACCGTTAGATTCGGACAATGCTAAAAGCCCAAAAATTAGGAATGATGTCTTTTTAAATTTATACTCTATGCCATAGAAGTTGTATTTTTAACATGTTCAATATTTAAAAATTATGGTTTTCGTCCATGTGGCTTGCTAAAAATTTCAGTTTTCGTAATTATAATTTTCGCTCATATGATTTTTAAGTCACTACTACTCTCGTTCTTATGATTTATAATTTATTGTTGTTTTGGTTTAAAATTATTTACTATTTTAATCCCTTATACTTAAATCTAGAAATTACTCCATAGGGATAAAAATAGCAACAAAATGCATATCATAGAACCGAAAAAGACAATTAATAAACCATAGAGACAAAAATCATAATATTTAACAAATCCCATAATTTAGTAGTTGTCATTTGTGGAAGACAACACATTTCCTCCTTGCAGTTTGAAAATTACAAGAGGATCAATCATTTTTTTTAGAAAAGGTTCATCTAGACTTTGTCTAGATTATATCTTTCGACAATTTTGTAACTACATTAGTACTGTCTCAGACTAAGACTGGCCATGACCATAGAAAACAGAATACTGACGCCTGAACTCGAACCCAGGTTGATAAGATATTCCACCACATCCCCTATGTCTTCTGATAATATACCACCACCCTTATGGTTCAAGAGTACCATCATTGCTTGTAAAGACGTCTGAATTTGTTGTCCCTGTCTAATAAACGAGACATTTTTTATAGGGGTAGACTATTTGCATTCTTTGACTTACCATTCACATCCTAAAAAGTGAATTGCTTTTTCATACAAACATCAACATCAAGTCCCCATTTTACGTTCCCAATGCATCTCATCCCCTGCTAAAAAGGGTGCAAATAACAATCCGCTTCTTATAATTCAATCAAAGTTTTTATCATTTGGTTTTTGTGATTTTTATCTGATAAAAGACAAAAAAAACTAATGAAAGAAGGTGAATGAAGAAACGAATATAAACCTTAGGAGGGAAGAAGAAGATTCACCAGGAAGGAAAAACCATTCACATCGAATTCGATTCTCACACACAGATAACTCCACTTCAACATTCCAAAACACAGATTCTTCCATCTCCACAGGTAAAAATCCACCTTTTCAATCCCAAATTTCGTCAAATCTAACTAGTTTTAGCGAGTTTTTGAGCATGTTAAATTCATGTCAAAACCTAGAAAATTCTCCTTCGGTAGCGATTTCCGTGTGATTAGTATGTTACTGCTCTATCCGATTGCGTGTAAATTGTGTGCATTATATTCAAAGAGATTTTATGATTCCTGAAGCAGCATAGATGAATGATTTTGTTGTGGAAACCGCTTCTATGAACAGGAATAGCCGGAGATGGAAGATGCATGTTTCGATCTGTCGTGCACGGTGCCTGTTTGAGAGCAGGCAGGCCAGTTCCGACGGAGAATGTTACCAAGGAGCTTGCAGATGATCTCAGGACCAAGGTATTAAGCAACTACAACTGAATTTTACTATTGAACTTTTTTTTGAACGGAGTATCATCGTGCCACCATGGCACCAAGTCACGATGACCCGAGTTCGAAACATCTCTCCAAGGAGAATAACCATCCCCAGCGCGTAGCCATCCAGTTTCCACTTAAAGGGCTTGAAGACATCAACAGGGATTCGAACCCAGCACCCGTTCAGGGAAAATCCCCCACAATCTTCACCATATGGGAATTACAACCCACGCATCAGACCAACTGAGCCGGCCATCATTTGCTTTAATATTGAATTTGATTTGTTAAAAACTAACATGCATGATCATACGAAATCAAATTTTGAATGAGTAGATAAAATTTGCAGGTTTGTAGGGTAATTTTGACCTAGTATTTAGTCTGTGTTCAGCAAACTGGCTGATAAGCTAGCTGGTGGCTGCTGCTGATAAGCTAGCTTATGAATAAATTTTGTTTGGCAAAAACTAGTCTATGAGTATGTAAAATGACCAAAAAGAGCGTCATAGGGTATAATAGTTAATATTAATAAGAGTATAATTGGAAAAAGCTACAAGAAACTCCTGAAACGCTACTCCAGCTAGCGTTTCAATAAGCTAGCTTATGGTCCACCAAAACATATACTAGCTTATCGGCTAGCTTATTTTTGCCAAACATAGCCTTAATGGATTGCAGTGAGTCCATATGTTTCTCAAAATTCAAACTGTACCTCTTGATCTGAAACATTGGGAGTTCTGTATGTTGGAGGATAGTGATAAAGCTTCGAGCTTTGTTAGTTTAGTAGAGCACTTTTTACTTTTTGGTTGCTCAAGTGCAAATTTGGAGCTATAATTCGCGCTCACTTCATTTTCTCTTGGTGATATTAACTTACTTATGCTCCTGCTTTTCATGAAATCGTTATATCAACATATTTGATAGGTCGTAAACGAGTTGATCAAGAGACGGGCTGAAACCGAATGGTAAGACACATGTTTGAATACTGGTTAGTATTTTTGTTTCTGGCACCTTTGTGAAAAAAGCATAATTGTTTCTATTAAGTTAAGTAGAACCTCTGATTCTCTTTCTAAAGGAGCCTTTGTGGAGAAAAATGAAAGAGATCTTCTCTTGCTTTCTGTACATGTGGGTTGGTCTATGACTAAGCCGATGTGGCCTGTGGAACTCCATCAGTTTAAAAACGAATTAATTTGTGATTTTGTTGGTTGGTTCATGGCTTTTCAGGTTTCTTGAAGGCGATTTCGAGACTTATGTCTCACATATGCAACGGTCACATGTCTGGGGTGGTGAACCGGAACTGCTTATGTCCTCACATGTCCTCAAGTACATCTCTCAATTTTGTTTTCTTTATTATATTTCTCAACTACTGAAAGGAACTAAGCGCCATTGGCCTAGCGGTACCTAGTTACCAGTAGAGCCAAGCCTTCCAGAAGGTTTAGAGCATCTCCATGAGCTATGTTAAAATAGAAATTTTGGTTGTTTTAGAGATTTTTATTCTCCAACAACTATGCTACAAGGTATGCTAAAATAGAGAAAAGAATAGAGAGAGGACAAAAATTTTCAAATTTGGAGAAATCTGTAAAATCCACTATTTAGGAAAGAGAACTAATATTTTAATCTTTCCACCAATAAGAGGCGTTGAAGTAAAATGTTTATGCTAGAGAAATAATATTATATTAAGGTATGTATTATTTTAATAATATAATGAATGCTATAATCTCTAAAATAGAATAGCTATTGGGGTTGCAAGTTATTTTTTTAGAGATTTTGATTTTGGATACTCTAGTTTGGAAAAAAAAACCATAGTATAGCTCTTACCTCACCAAAGATGAGGAGTGTGTACTACAGGGGTGAACCCACACTAATGCATATGGTGGCACGGGCCACCGTTTTGTTCCTCAGTCGTAGTGTAAAAAAATCTAGAGTCGTGAAAGGTGCAACCGTATCATTTTGGTTGTGTACAACAATATATATTTTGAAACTACAATGATAACATAAGTTTCCAAATTGGTAGCGTTGGTTTTCATGGATTTTCTCCCATCCTAGGTGTAGGTTTGAATCCCATGTCATTTTTTTACCTTTAAATTTCATATTTATTATTTTCTCAAGGAAATCTGCAACAATACTAGCAAACACATGACCTCATATACGAAAAGCGAATAACTAACGAGAATATGATTTTGTGAAAAACATCAATATGGTTGTTTTTTATAGTCAAATGGTGACACCACTTGAAAAAATTCCCAGGTCTGCCTTTAGTGTATCGCATGGATTTGGTGGTCCAAGAACCAAGGGTTGTATGATTTGGAATGGAATTGAGTTCCATCCTTTTTAAATAGTTTATAAAAATAGTTAAATTACCTTTTATTATCACTAACGTCAATGTTTTTACTACCCCATGGGATCTCTAAATCCAATATTTGTAGGATTTTAATTCCGGATCGAATCCAAGTTCATATCCCACGCTTATATGTTTCTAGGATGCATGTTTTTGAAGCTTTTCTGGTGGCATAATTGTGACATGTTTCATCATCTGTTTTACAGGGTCCCTATTACAGTTTACATGCGAGATAAGAAGTCCAAATCTATCAAAGTTGTAGCAGAATATGGACAAGAGTATGGGAAGGAAAACCCGGTCAGTGTTCTTTATCATGATTACGGACACTATGATCTCCTCAAGACTGCAATTTACGACTAATTAAGGTATACACTTGAACCTCGTTCGACAATCCACAACATATTATCAAAATTTTCTTTTATGTGTTTACGTTCTTTAAAGAACTGTAAACCTACAGAGAAAACAATGTTCTACAACTGTTTACAAGTTTCAAAAATCAAATGCAAACAATAATTATATCTTATTGATAACTTTATTTTGATTCTCTGATGGTCCACTTGATCTTCTAAAGAAAACACGAATTAATCATTTAAATCAAGTAAGATTAAGATTTCAAAAAATATTATTGTTAACCAAAAACCGAACTTGCACCAAATGGGTGTAATGAATAGTGCGTAGGATCTTACATTTTGGTTTAAGATTTGGTGTTACGTGTTGGAGAAGATAAGATTTATTCGTTTGCACTAAATTTTACACTAGTTTTTTTGGATTTGGTGTTACTTGTTGGAGATGCCGATATGCCCAATATGAATAGTTTGTTTATCAATGAGATAGATAATTAAGAATTATTCCGTTACTTAGTTTATCAAGGTAAACGCTTACTGTAAGAATCAATACTCTTACTTACCTTAGCGGGTGTGATTCTAGTCCATCAAAATCACAATTTTATGTAACAATTTATCTGGTAGCGCTTATAGGGTAAGAGTCGTCACCTTTACTTACCGGGTAAGATTCTTGATTATTGTCCCGAAAAGATTCTGGAGCATCCTCAGGAGTCGGTATTGTTTCTCCAAAGATTATACTACCAATGCTCTTACACCGGATAAGATTTTTGGTGCTTATCATATTCTCAGCTAAGATTAGGAACTAGGTAAGTGCTTAACAGGTAAGCATCCAGTAAACGAGGCTCCTTAGATTTTTGTTTCATGAAAATAGTAACATTTTTATCTTAAAGTTTTCAACTAATTTCTTACATCCACATTCTGTGGATCTTGATTTGAGACAACAAATTATTTTATTTTGGAGGGTATTTTGAAAATATATAAAGTCATACACTTTTCTAAACTATGCAAAAGCTTTGAAAATTGGATGAAAGTGACACCCTTTTACCTTTTTGTTATGTTTGGGTGTTTCAGGAACAAAATATCTTCAAGGATCAAATATGTTTTATGAATTGAAGATAAATCAAGAAAGTGACACCCTTAATTCATGGTTGATTTCTTGTATGACCATTTTCATGGAAGTTTTGATATGTTTGTAATTTTACTACTTGTTTTTCGTTTTCCTTTTCTTTCTTTTTTATGTGTCCGATCTCCGCGGCTGCTTCAAATATGCATGTGTTTAGAACTATCTGTAGTTTATGTAATAAAAGCTTGCAAGGTTGCTCCAACATTAATGCAATGCTATCATTTTTGTTCTCATTCTCCTGCGTTCCTATTTTCATTCTCATTTCCTAAAATGAACCAAACGCTCCTTAAGGTTTTCCTTTATACTTGGTTTCAACCCAAATCAACCCAACTACCACATCAGATTTCCAGTACCTTACCCAAACAAACCCAAATCATCCTTTATACTCAACTCAATTACACACACTTTTATTTCATTAAATAATAAGGAAAGAAAGAACGAAAGAAAAAAGAGAGAAATAGAGAAAGAAGAGAGAGGGGGGGGGATGGTTGAAGCCGAACCACCCGCGTGGTGTTGCCAGCGTTACCCGAGCAAACAGAAGGAAGCTGAAGCCCTTGCTGAAGCCCACAGCGGATGGCCTAAAAGCTTGTACAATGGCTTTGTATTTTTTTTTACCCATTTAATTGACGTAGTAAAATGTGAAATGATGTAGGCGTCGGTTGCAAGGGAAAACAAATTTTTTTTCTGAATAAGTTAGAGATCAAAACTTTTAAGCATTTTTGGTAATAATATAATAAGTAGAATGGCTATCATAATCAAATTAGTCTTATGCTATTTATTTAATTATTTTAATAAAATAGCTATAATCAAAATTTACATGTGATTTTGAAAAACAATATCCATGTATAGTTCGGGATATCTTTCTGAATAATCATCTGGCCCACGATTAGACCAAGAAATAATTATGTTTAAAAATTAAATTAAGTGATAACATTATTAGAAAAAAATAAATGAGATTGGACCGGCTCTTCATTATTATCTTTCTTGGTCTTTTTTGACATTAAAAAACATGGCCGAAATACGAGCCGGCTAAATCCGGCTGACATGTAACGCCAACTGACTATCACTTTCTTACCATTTTCCAAACCTTAAAATGGTCTCATTTTACGTTATATTTTGATTAAATTTATGTAAATGATTCTTAGTTAAATTTACATAATCAAAAGATTAAAAAACAATTTAACGAAAAAAAAATATTAATGAATTTGAGATGCTATTGATTAGATAATATAATTAAGTTAACATGAACCTGTGGATAAGTAAAAGTGTTTCATTTGTTTGTCTCATAATTAACGAGATTGAGGATAAATAGCGGTACATGTCATGCTCTTGTTTGTCCTATGATTTATAATAGATGTCGGAGGTTGTAAACTAATCGTTTACCGGATAAGCATTAATCGGGAATAGTCACCATTTTAATGTAACTTATGAGGTAACATTCTCAGCTATCAAATTGAATTGATGGTTAACGTTTATAACCCAATAACATTCCTAGGGTTTGTTACTGTTCACTCAGAAAGTTAACTAAATCAATAAATGAGATAAGGCTATACGTATCCAACCCTCTCAACACCCGAGCCCACTGCCACATCAGTTTTTCTCCAACCCCACAATTAACCCTCTGGAACCCTCTCTGATTAGTTACCAACAATCTCTCTCTCTCTCT
>LUCG01306107.1:0-11425 GCA_001633085.1 Carthamus tinctorius
TGTCCTCACGTTCACAACCAAAAAGTGGTTTACATTTGAACTTTCCTCTACATATATATATAACTAAAAACCGTTAGATATTTTTGGTGACCAATCATTTGAAGCCACGTGGATTCAATTGATTTGTGTTAAACAAAATACACTGTTTGACGTGTATTTGTCTGATTGGTGAACTGAAAAACGGTATGAAATTTTAAGACGACGAGTTTTTATTTCTTTGATATGCAATCATGAAAGAAATCATGTCAAACGGAAAATGAACACATGGTACTTGATTTGGTATTCACATTCAGTTATAGTAAAACACGGTATTTTAGTCTGGTTTTGTTTGTTTTTGAATTACTAGCTCTCAAACACAAGCACAAACCAAAAGTTAATGCTTAGTTCACGGTCCTATTTGAAACGAAACTTATAGACCAACATTTTACGATCTAGTTATGAGTTTTCATATTCTTAAAATCATCTTATTTAATATACAACAATTTGTTACTTATGCATATCCCTATTTATGATTGAAAATTGAAAATAGAAAATATATTAGAGTAAATTATGTTGTGGGTTGTTAGAAAATTTGATTTTCATCATTATGGTTAAGAAATTACACTTTTTTGCTCATATGGTTTGTAAATCATTGCTACTCTTATACTTAGGGTGTGTGGTGTGGGAAGGACGCTAGGCGGGGAAACACATCGGGGTGGCGGGGAGAACACCGCCTCCATCCCCAGCGGCTTCAACAATCAACAACCTGACGGCCTTGCTAACCCTGCGGGGTGTTAGATTTTTTTTCCCTCTCTCTCTCTCTCTGTTATGTGTCTATCTCTCTCTTCTCTTTCTTCCTTTTTTCTTTTTTTAATTGGTTAATGCGGTGCAAAAGTGGAACGATGGTCTATATAGGGGTAGAATTGTGGAAGAGAGAAATAGAGTAAAATATTAATGTGCCAAGAGGGATGGAGGGGTGGAACGGTGACCACTCCCTCCACCCTTATGATTTACAATTCGTTGTTGTTTTTGTCCTAGTGGTTTACAATTATTTACCAGTTTGGTCCTTTATACTTAAATATAAAAACTAGTCCCTACTCCGTAGGTATGAAAATAGCAACAAAATGCAAATCATAGGAACGAAAAAGACAATTATTACGAAAATCATAGTTTTTAATAATCAACAGGGACTAAAATTGTAACTTACTCAATATAATATGTTTTTCTTTTAATTCCAATAAAAGATAATAAAATAATAAATAAAAAAACCAAAATATTATCATTTTAATTGAATTAACAGAAAAAAAAGTTAATACAAAAGTATCAAATCCATTGAGAATTAACAAACCCATAAGGTTGAACATAAAAATCATGTATTACTCCTATTTAGATCAAATCATTTATATTACACAATCTAAAAAAAATCTACACAAAATCCAATATCATCAAAATGCTATGAAACCAAAAGCAAGAACACAATACACCCCTCAAGAACCCCAAACAACACCTTCAAGACCCTCCGTCGAACCACCACCGACGTCCCGTACGCGATCATCACCGGAAACCGACACTCCCCCACCGACGGATCCTCCCCCGTCACCATCGCCAACCCCGAAAACTCGCAATCCCACTCGTGCTGATCCTGAAGCTGATAGTACATATTAAACGCGTAAGACGCGTTCCCAGCCAGGCTCAGCCTGTTACAGGACGACCCGTACTCTAACGACGTGCAATCCGACAAGCTACACGCGTAGTCGATCTCCTTCGCCAACCCGTCCAATTTCTTGACCCGCGGGTTCAACACGCACCACCGCCGGCTCATGTACCGCACCCCGACCACCGGCGCCAACCCTTTGTTTCTTTTCGAGCCCGATAAGTCCAACTCGTACTTCGGCTTACCATCGTACTCGAAGATCCCCCAATGGGTCTCGAACGACCCTGGGGCGATGCTCTTCTTGTTTTCGTCAAGAAGGCTAAAAAGGTAAATTTCCAACGGCCCTTTTCGGACCGGGGTACCCTTTGAGCTCAGGACGTGCCTGATCACGCCCTGGTTGAATCTTTTCGCGTTTTTGGCGTTCGCGTTCACGTCCCCGTCCGTGGGCCACCCAATCTCGCCTACCACGATCTTCATCTCGGGATATCCGGCTTTCGTTAAGGACGCGACCAACGTGTCGTAATTGGCATCGAAAACGTTGGTGTAGAGGTAGTTTTTGTCTCTAACGGGCTTGTTCGACCCGTCGAAAAAAGCGAAATCCATCGGGAAATACGGGTTTCCGTAGAGGCTAAGGAACGGGTAGATGTTGACGGTGAAAGGGGCATCATTGGAATATAGAAATTGGATGATTTCGATCGTTGCGTCTTTGATCTCGGAGCGGAAATCGCCGGCCGACGGGACCGGGTTCGATTCCGGGGACTCGTAGATGTCGGCGTTCAGCGGAACCGTGGCTTTGATCTGCGATCCGAGGCCCGCCCGGTTAAGGGCATTTTGGACATTTTGCAAAGCGGGTAATGTGATTTGTAGGTACGTAGCGTTGTACGCTTTGAGAAAAGGCTCGTTTCCAACCGCAACATACCTGAAATTTTTAGAAAGATCAAAATTCAATGTGAAATTACATAGTTATCCTCATGAGATCAAATTCAATCTGAAATTACATGATTACCCTCGTGAGATCAAATTCAGTGTGAAGTTACACATTACCCTCTTCGAGATGAAATTCAGTGTCAAATTACAAATTTACCCTCTCGAGATCAAATTCAATGTGAAATTACATAATTACCCTCTCGAGATCAAAATCGATGCAAACCCTTGCAAGATCAAATTCAATGTGAAATTACATAATGTGAAAGTACATATTTACCCTCTGGGGATCAAATTCGATGTGAAATTACATAATTGCCCTCTCGGGATCAAATTCTATGTGAACTTACATAATTACCCTCTCGAGATCAAATTCAATATGATCATCTGCTTAAACCATAAATCTCAAATATGCAAAACGAATAGAAACCCTAAAATCTGATGGATTATTACTGAAATTTGTTAAAAATCTCCCAAAATTCATCGTGATATCGTTTCGATTTCACGATTTAATCATGAAACGAAAGGTGTGTATCGAGATTCATGGAAGAAAAACTGTATGAAAAAAATCGGTACCAAAATCACACACAGTGAGGGTGTATTGTGTGTGAAAATGGAGTAGTAGTAGTACTACTACTGGTGCTTACTTGATATCAACACCACCAGGATAAGCATAAGTAGTAATATTAGCATCAACCCAATAATCAGCGTAGCTCGGATCCTGACTCATATCCAACAACATGAAATTGGGGATCGCCACCATCACCTCGATCTCCGACCCAATCAGGGCCTCCATGATCCTTCTCTCCGCTTCGAACAGCTTCACCTTCTTGAACCCGTTCTCCCTCATCATCTCCACCACCTGCTCCGCCGGCAGCTGGTGGCTGGTCATCGTCCCCCAGTTCACCCCGACTCCGACTCCGGAATTGAAGTCGGAATCTGAGCAATTGACGACCACCGCCATTAAAAGGAGTATTATAATGATGAATTGAGATGGTTTTGATGGAATTGAAGCCATTTTGGGGGGATTTTGGTGGTGAATCGTTGTTTGATTTATTGGATTTGTGGAAATTTTGGGGGGAATTTGAAGAGATTTTTGAAATTTAGGGGAAAATTAGAAGAAGGATTTTTGGGGTTCTTTGAAATCTGTTATTCGGTTATGTATGTAGTAATGAATGCCATGCAGCTTTGTGTGTTGTCATAATCTCTCTATGGATATAAATATTTTTTTATATTATTTTTTTATGTTTTATTAAATGATTTTTATATTAAATGCATCATTACAAATACGTGTTAAATTGAAAAAAAAAATATTTACTTTTGTAGTTTGGGATTGAACTATTTTTTTTTTAACTATTTTTTTACACGTTATACCATTAAGATCAGTGGTATAATGTGTACAAAAATAATAATTTAATGGTATAATGTGTACAAAAAAAATAGTTCAATGGTATAAGGTATACAAATCCACGTCAAAACAGGCTATTCTCGGTGGCATTGGTATAATGTGTACAAAAAATAGTTAATGGTATATTGAGTACAAAAAATAGTTCGATAATATATTGAGTACAAATTAAATACTTTGTTACCCAAAAAGTCATAGACCCATTAATAAATGATCCCAAAGACTATTGAGTACAAAAAATAGTTCAATGGTATATTGAGTACAAATTGAATAGTTTGTTATCCAAAAAAATCATAAATCCTTTATTAAATTCAAAGGCTTTTTGTAATATTTAATTTGATATAATGTTTGATGAAAACTAGGGTCATCCGTGGCACATGCGGGTTCTGAGCAGGTAAGTGGCAGCAGGTTCGACGGGTTCCAACATGTGGTGGTACGTTCATGTGGGTCAACCAAGCAGGTAGGGTGGGCGGGTTTCCAAGCCCGAGCCAACCCTCCTCTCTCTTCCTCTCATATGTGTGTATGTGTGTGTTGGGATAGTTAGGGTAAATGGTACTCTACTTTAAGGTAAGAAGGGTATGAAAGAGAAAAAATTGATATGGTGTTGATATGACATCAAGGTTCACAAGGTGGCGCTACGGATGACCTTATTAAGCTAGTTGTTGATAGATAAAATATAGGTTAGATTTGATGTAAATTAGTTACTAGCTCATATCAGCGTTTTAAAAGGCTTATCGTAATAGCCATCATGACTCGTCATGGCTTAAGGCTTATGTCTTACGTCATGTTATTGGTAATGTTTTATAAAAAGTAGATGGTACAGTAGATTAAAGTGTAAAATGATTTAAAAGAAAATACTGAAAACTCAATTAGAATGATGTAAAAAAGAATGAAACTTATTGAAATACTATTTGATTGAAATGACTTTTAAAAAACTAATTTACTATATTAATCAAACTGGATTTTTTTTCAATGAACTCAAAAATTAGACAAAAATACTAATACATGATTGAAACATTTTTTAACACCTATTGTCTATCAGTGTTATGGTGAAGTGGATAAGGTTTGGAGGGTTCATAGCACTTAACCCGGGTTCAAATCCCTCCATGCACAACATGTGGACATTTACAAAAGGACATGTTTTAGCCCTGATCCTGCCGGGGATTAGTCGGGACATAGGCCCGGACACCCTTAAAAAAACATTTTTAACAACCTTTGAATCAAGGATAACATTGAGTTCATCCTTGATTCAAAGGTTAACTATAAATGATTATTTGATAGTGGTGATTTAAAAAACTAACTTATTCAATAAGCTTTTGGGAGATCTGTATGTAAAAAAGCCAAGTTTTTTAAAAATCCCCCCATCACAAATAGAAAACACCATTCTTCCATCTATAAAAAAACCTTGTCAAAAAAAAAAANCACACAACTTTATCCATACAAAACGTAGAGGCTGTTTGTTTATCTCTTAACAGTTCTATTAAGAGGCAACATTTGAATCTTTAAGAGGTAAATCTTGTTTGGCTAAAAGAGAACTGTCTTTTAATGGTTCCAAAACCCTCTTAACGATTTTGTATCCTTGGTCTTCCTTAACCATTCAGAGCCCTAGTTTCATTCTCAAGAACTAACATACAACCATAATCATTCTGAATACTTATCATCCAACACCAAATCTTTCAGCAACTGTCAAACAACCCTTTAATGAAAAACCAACCAAACAGACGATATACCTCTATCCATAGCAATGTTTATACAAGGCACAATAGCATAAAGTACATGTACATTCCACCTACTAAAATCAAAATCTCACAAAGAAAAACCAAGAATCAAATCTTGAGTCCTCAAAACAGTATATAAAATGGTGGTGGATGAAGCTTTATTGTTTCAAAAGATAGGGATTATCCACACAACCCCAATACATTACCATTTTCTTAAACAAAGTTCGTACGTACATCATGCATTAAAAGTTGTACATTAACCCGACCCCACATGGGGCCTCGTGTTTTACCAAAGTGGGGTCGGACGTAACAAAGTTCTGAAAATGAAGATAGAGAAGAGGAAAGATGACTCCATCTTTTTGACAAGGGCAAAAAGGGGAAAAAGGAGAAGATTTCAACATGTTTTTCATTAAACTTTCCAGCCTGAATCTACGTGTTATATTTTTGTTGCAGTCCTTTCTTGGTGTGATTTCCAATCAAAATTTAGCTCTTTGTTTTTGTACCCACTCCACCAAAAAGCTTAAAGCTGTATGTATATATAATTATATATACATATAAATGTGTATATATGATGATATGATGCAATTCCAGTCAAGAAGATATGCTTTGCACAAAGAGAACATGATTGCATTGCATCTTTCAATGGTGGGGTTCTAATGGTTCTTTTTTCTTGTTTATAATCTACGTACTAAAGACGATCTTTTGTCTAATCTAAATCGAAAAGGAAAAGGGGAAGGGCTTAATGGAAATACGTCCCCTAAAACAACCGTAAACTAGTGAGTTAAGGAAGAGATAAGCACCTGAGGGTAGGGCAGGATGGATGCCATTCAGCTAAGCACTTGATGAAGGATCATCCAAAGAAGATTAGGTCATAAATAGCTGATTATTCATTTTGAATAATGACGTAAAAGCCGACTATATGTAAATCAAGAAACATGGAATATGAAGAATTATCCCAAGAAGATACTGATTATTCATTTTGAATAATGGTGTAAAAAACTACAATATCTAAATCAATAAACTATGAAACATGAAAGATGAAGAATTATCTGAAGCAGTTCATATCATAGATAATTGATCATTCATTTAGAATACTGATGTAAAAATTTACACTATTTAAATAAAGAAACATGGAAGATGAAGAATAATCAGAAGAAGATACTGATTATTCATTATGAATAATGGTGTAAAAGCCTTATCTAAATCAGGAAACATGAAAGATGAATTATCCGAAGAAGATTGTGTAATGGTAACTGATCATTCATTTTGAATATGGATGTAAAAACGGACAATATCTAAATCAAGAAACATGGAAGATCAAGAATTACCTGAAAAAGATTTGTGCCATAAATAACTGATCATTCATTTCAAACAACGATGTAAAACCCTACAAATGTCTAAATCAAGAAACAAGGACAACACGGTGTTTTCTAGATAACCTTAATACGTATACTATCTATCGACAGAACCTGGAACCGTATTCATGATTTCTTCACCGATGCATGCTTCTTCCGGCAACTGAAAGCTCAAACAATACATTGCCTGCAAGACAGATTAAGGGCGTCATAAATCTTGATTTCTTGCAGCGTGACTGCTGTCATTTTGTGAAAATCATACTCATCTCCCTTCTTTACACTCATAAATATTGAATTACTGTGAAGAGTAACCTTGTGGAAAGGTACAATCTTTTTACTTTTTATAAAATTTTATATCGGGTTTTACCTTATTTGGAGCGACATCTCGAACTCGATGAAACAATGGCTCGTGTATTTTAGCGTTCAAGAGAGATTCTGCCTCCTGCAGAATAGATGGCATCAGTTAAAGAAGAAAAACAACACTCTCAGGGGTAACATTGTCATTCCTTATGTATCCTTTTTTCTTGACGGCAGGAGTTATTACACCCTCCGTCACAAAATATATGTCCAAAATGAAAAAGACAGTTTTAGAAATGTGTAATTATTACAACTTTTAATGAACTAAACGACAATTTTGCCCTTAATTATATAGGGAGTAATGAATTAATCCATCTCATAGTAAAGGGTAGAATTGGAAAGTAGGCACTTACTTTTGAAAGTGGTGTTTTGAACTAATGAATGTAATTATTACAATATTTAATTAACTAATGACAATTTTGCCCTTAATTATAGAGGGAGTAATGAATTTATCCATCTCATAGTTAAGGTAGAACTGGAAAATAGGCACTTACTTTTGAAAGTCAACACTTGTTTTAAACTAAATGTGTAATTATTACAATCTTTAAAAAACCTAATGACAACTTTGCCCTTAATTATAGAGGGAGCAATAGATTTCTCCATCTTATAATTAAGGGTAGAATTGGAAAGTAACCACTTACTTTTTGAAAGTGGAAGCTTATTTTGGGACAAACTAAAATAGAAATGTGAACGCTTATCTGCGACAGAGAGAGCATAATGGAGCTTACTGAAACCACCGATTCTTGGGTCTCATTTGATCGAATAAAGCAATAGCAATGAATCCACGGTAGAGATCCTTTCCAGTACTTCTTCTGAATAAGTCCTCTAAATACATCTGAGATGAATAAAATTTGACGGTTTTCATTTTAGTTTGTTATCATTCACGTTAATGAAGAAATAAGGCATGTGGAATGCAAAATTGTATATAGAAGTTATGTACCACAGGAAATTTACCTAGAAACTGTAGAGCGGAAGCAGGCAGATTCATTATGACATGATCAAAATGCTCCCACGGCTTATTACTAAATGACACAGACGCTTTTAGTCTTTTATTTTTGCTTCCGTTTGTCTTGACGGCTACATGAGCATCAGTACCTTTTAAACTTCCATTTTCTGTCACAAAGATTAAAGATGCATAAATTTTGTTAATCAACATCAAAAATCAAAACCCAAAAGAAATATACACCCTCCATCCCCAAAAAGATGTGCACAAAGAGACAGCAATTTTAGACATGCATAATTATCACACTTTTTAGTTAACCAAATGACAGATTTTTTACCCTTAATTAATTTTTCTCTTTCTGCACAACTCTTAAATATTTGTCCATTTATGAAGGGTAGATTTGAGAATTGTGTTATCCATTTTGAAACTAGACACTTATATTGGCTAAAATATTTTTATACATAGTAATCTTAGATTTTGTTATGTTATGAGTAAAATAGTAATTACTTTTGTTCAATGTTGTTCCGCCTTTTTGGGTGGAAAAATAAACTCTAATTTTGTCCATGAAAACGAGTTTTTGTCCCGCCTTGTCCCACCCCATTCTTGTCCCATGTCATGCAAAACATGGGACTATTGTTTTTGTCCCATCATATCCCATGTAATTTGCACACCAAATGCACCCTATAGGTAATAAATAAAATATGTATAAAACTATGTATCAAGCCAAAAATTGGAATTTTCATGGGGTGGACGAATTGTTGGTTTAAAGTAGCAGTACACTACCACATTTGAAATACCTCACATTAAACAATTATTTAAAATTTACTCATCTAAAATTTACTGAGCATGTCATACCTTCCTTACAGCTTTCAGCGGCTCCTACATTTGATTCTTTGTTCCTAGGTGAGATACTTTCACCCTCGGGGCTACATAAACTATTTCCTGGAAGTTCTACCATGCCAACAAGATGTAACAATATCAAACAAATAACTTTTTTTAGATTAAATAAAATAAAGAAGAGGCATGATAATCATTGAGACAATCTTTACTTTTCATTTCAAACAAATCATGCTCCAATTTTAATTCATAAATATAAGACACTAGTTTTGGTTTATAACTTTAGCTTAATGATTGCACCTTTAATTTGAAAAAAAATAAATTAAAATGTCCTCAATTTTTTTTGTTTTTTCCTTCTTTACTTAAAATATATGTTAGACAGTTATACTAAATTATGAAAACATACCAGCATTCCTTTCTTTGAAGTTTGCTTTCATACTCTCTTCAATACTGCCTTTCACAGATGAACTTGAAGCTGAAGCATCAAGTTTTGATTCACCAATGGGCACTGCCGTCAATTGAGACATGAAAACTCTTGCATCCATATTATAAGCATGAAGACTGCTGTTAACCTTGTTAATATCCGCATTAACTTTAAGATAACGAACGCTGTCTGGGTTTAGATCATTAGCGTACACTAAACACCCTTTTTGGGCAGCTGGAATAGCAAAAGGACCAATCCCTGCAAACATGTCACATATGATCTCTCCTTGGCGAAACTTGTTAACCAGCCGTATGTGTTCATGCTCCAGTCTTGAATTCCAATAGACCAATCCGTAATCCAGCTTGAAGGTTGCACCATATTGCTTCACCTCTGTAACCATGTCGGGTTTCCCAGCTAATACTTCAAATTTTGGTACACGAAACTCATTTGCAATGGAGCCGACTTTATTGACAATTGTCTGGATTCTGGGATGATTTTTCTGATAAGTAAAAATCGGAAAAAGTAATTAGAGAAGTTTGAAAAGACTATTGAGATGAAGTCCTTTATTTTCATGTAGATTGCATTACAGCACTAATATGCATAAGTTTTGTGGTTTGTGAGTTCCAAAAATTATGCATGCATCTCACGCACTTCTTCAGCAAATGGAGAAAAAAAGAATGCTTATATGAAAATTTGATACATACATCATAGATGACCTTTGCAATTACATCCTTGTATGGAAGGAGTTCATCAGGTATATTCAGATGAGCAATGTGACCTGAAAAATAAATTTAGGTCAATTCATACATCATATAAGCCCTTGGCACTGGAGCTTCTATAGTAGGTAAAAGGATCCACCATTATAGAAAAAGGTTAAATACATAATGAAAAGAACCCCATTTGTTAAAATCCTCTTAATGCAATATCGACTTCCACATAGAGCTAAATACAAAATCCGAGCAGAATAACATGTACAGAGTACTTAACTATTGTTTCAAAAGATGAAGGAACCTCAAGTCCAGGAGGTAGAACCTGCTTCAGCACATGGTCTGTAACAGAACAACAGTAGCTTAACAGATATTCAATATAATAGATCTTTCGTGTAAGAAATTGAAAACCGAGTATAGATACCCTTTTCATTGTAAATGAACCAAGTCACCAACAATAAAAATTACCAAGGGGAGGCCGGGTTAAAACTTTCCTTTAAAGGCCAACTTTTTCGGCACCCAAGAGATGAGGATGAAATTAATAGCTGATGAAGCCCGTCCGAGTTCATATTGCATAAGTATTTGGCTACATTTCAATGTGTTATGGTTGAAAAATCCTTCTAAACATCGCCATCTCACATAACTTCAGGTTCTAAGCATGTTCCTTTGTAAGCTAGTATACCTAATTCTATAAATACAAAGCTAGCCTAACATTAATTAATCCCAAATGTTCATCGAAGCTGAAAGGTAATCCCAACAAAATCGCTACTAAGAGCAGGCTGAAATTCAGTATGATGTATGTTATTATACTGGCTAAACTAAGCTATAAGCAAAAGAAACTACAAATGAGAGAACATTTTGACGATGAATTTCAAGATATTAAGTTCACCTGCACCCCAGTACGAATATCCAAGCGTCAATGAGTATGGAACTGTTTCTATCGTGCATAGCTTCTTTAATTCATCAAGATTCTGGGTTGGAATATCTGACAGATCTGCTCCAGAAACCAATGATTGTAATGTTATTGTCAAAATAATAAGTACTAAATGGGTAAACAAACATGTAAGGCTATCCACACCCATATTTCTCAACCCTCCCAACCCTCTCACTTTTTAATGCCAC
>LUCG01306123.1:0-14606 GCA_001633085.1 Carthamus tinctorius
CAGCTGCAACTACTTGGTTTGTCAATGGTCTATCATATATATATATATATATATATATTATGCCTTCTCCAGTTGGTTCTCCAATGAGTCTTTACATCTTAATATTCTTATATTGATGCAGTGAACTTCCAGCTACAAAAGTTAATACAAATAAGAGGCAGGCTAGTCCATCTGTTCTGGATTTGGAAGAAAAATTAATTAAGAAGAGGCATTTAAGTAGTGCTGGATACCAGTCCCATGAGGGTGAAATGATTGTTTATGACGAGAATCAATCTGATCAAGTTCCGCCTGACAATTCCAAAGAGGTAGATCTTGTCATAAGGGTTGATATGAGGATTCACTATCTTTTGTTTGGATAACATGGATTGTTTGTCTTGCAGACTAATGTGGGTAACAATGCAGAGCTTCAATTAAGCTTGAGAAAATGCAATAAAACATCTACAGAAGCTGTTGATGTGACATTATGCAATACACCAGGGATTGCCGCAGGTAAAGTTGGAACCAAAGAAACTCCTCAGTCAATGCATGGAAGCTCCATGTTTTCACCAGGAGACACATTCTGGAGAGAGGCTATCCAGGTGGCCGATGGTTTGGTGTACCGCAATAAAGACCTTCCCGAAAAGGTTATTGAAGAATCCGAAGGTACCAAGAGAGAATTTCGGGGTGGAGTGGATGCTTCCATGGCATCTTCTATGGAAAAAGAAGTGTCCCCTTTACCTGTGAAGCATTTTGATTTTTCTTTCGAGGACAAAGTTAAGGACATGGATTCTTCATGCCACCACATTGTAAATAATATGGACAGGCTTGTTGAGTGTTCTATAACTGATAACAATCCAACAACTATGCATCTGAGCACCCCTTGCAACCAAGTCGAATCTTTGTCTAAATTGCAAGAGACATCTTCGAGTTGTGTAATTACCAAAAGGAGAGTGGATGTATTGAATCAACCTAGGGATAATAGAACATCTAATACACCAAGTACGGACATCAAAGGTGCTAATGTGAATTGTCCTCACAGTGTGGAAAATACTCCATCCAGTTCCTTACTTCCCAATGATCGTCTAGACATCAGCAATTGGCTCCCTTCTGAGTTATGCAACATTTATAAGAGACGGGGAATATCAAAACTGTATCCTTGGCAGGTACTTTCTAGTCTTTTTGACCATCTTGTTCTGCTTATGGTATTACACTATAAAAGAGTATAACAAGGTGATTGTCTCGGTTGCATTAGGAGAACCTTAATCACCTAGTGTCATATGTGAGAAAATTCTATGAAGTTCAATGTTAAATTCACTTTTCATTTGATTTCTAGTTTTTTTTACTTTAAAGTTTGATGTCAAATTCAAATTTTTTTTTCCAGGTGGAGTGCCTTCAGGTAGAAGGGGTGTTACAGAGAAGGAACCTTGTCTATTGTGCATCTACAAGGTACTACCGTTATGACAGGAAAGTCACACCGGATGGGCAATTGGGTCTTCTAGAGGATTGAGTACATCCCATTTTATAATCCTCACATGCGTTGCAAAATTTTAACATCAAATGGGCAGTGTTAAAAATTTTCTACTTAAGCGACCAACCTTTCATGCTGGCAATTCCAAACTTTTTGCATTTTACCCATTTATCTTTGTATTTGTGCTAAATCTTTCTAGTTAATCACTTTCTCACAACCATTTATCCTTTCCTGCCATAGTGCTGGGAAAAGTTTTGTTGCAGAAATTTTGATGTTGCGTCGAGTATTATCAACAAGAAAAGTGGCACTTCTTGTTCTTCCCTATGTATCAATTTGTGCAGAGAAGGTGCGACTATTGTCTTATTTCTGCATCTACTTGTTAAGAGTTCTATCTATGTCCTTAAGCTTTATTATTCTTCGTAATTGATGCAGGCTGAACATCTTGAAGCTCTACTGGAACCACTTGACAAGCATGTTCGTAGTTATTATGGAAGCCAAGGTGGTGGAACGCTTCCTAAAGATACCTCTGTAGCTGTTTGCACAATCGAGAAGGCAAATTCTCTACTCAATAGATTGCTAGAAGAGGGGCGTTTGCAAGAAGTGGGAATCATAGTAATTGACGAACTTCACATGGTAATATGAATCTGGTATCTTTGAATGATGCAATCTATACATCTTTTTATCGTTCCTTGAGTTATTTTCTTGTTTGCCAGGTTGGAGATCAGCACAGGGGCTATCTCTTGGAACTTATGTTAACAAAGCTTCGGTATGGAGCTGGAGAAGGTGGTGTAGAATTTTCTAGTGGAGAAAGTTCTGGGACTAGCAGTGGGAAAACTGACCCCACTCAGGGTCTCCAAATTGTTGGGATGAGTGCAACCTTGCCCAATGTTGGTGCAGTTGCTGATTGGCTTCAAGTAAGTTGTAAAAAAAAGATATGACTCTCACACTATGTTAAGAGAGTCAAAATCTCGAAAGTGTCTAGTCTAATGTTTTGTTGAGTACAAATTTTGCAGAGTTCTTATACGCCAATTTTTACTGTTTTAGATCAACTTAAATGGTACATGCTCTGAAGTAACATCTACCTATATCATTATTATTTTAGAATCTTGGGGGTATAGCAACATCATTTGGTTTGAGAAATGCAACAGTGGCATTATAAACCCATCGAGCATAATGTGTGGACAATAGTTAGAGAAACTGTTACACTCATTATTTGTAGTGTGCTAAGTTAATTGAGAAATAAGACTAAGCTTGTATAACTGCATATTGTCGCACAAAAAGTACAAACTTTAGCATAATACAATCTTGATGATGATTGAATTTATCGTTACTACGGATTCAGTTTCCTCAAAGTTGTAATATGCTTCTCATTATGTGAATTTAAGATTATAAGAACCTCCTATAAATAGTAAGTAGAGAGGATGATAGGTTGTCTATTTTTTGCTTCATTTGCTATTCATCACATTCTTGTATCAGGAAGGGTGATGTGAAGGTGAACTTGGGCCATGTATGAACAACTATAAAAGGGATTTTGCTCCGACTATTTACTTGGTGGTCATGTAATATATGATGGTATTCGACAACAATGTTATTGATAAAATAACAAAGTAGAAATTATCTACTTTCAAGAGTGGGTTCTCACCCAAGATGCTCAATTCAACATTCCACAAATGTAATCAAATCAAGCGTGCCATCTATTCTTTACTAATCCCATATTCTCATATATCTGAGAAGTAGCCATGGTAATAATATAACAAGCAGGCTCTGAATCTCGAACGAAACATTAAGGTATTAACAGCTAACTGCTTGTGACTGTTGCTACTGAGAGCAGAAGCAAGGAAACAATATTTACAGCTTCAACAAAAGGAATTGCAAAAAGTTAATATCTGAAGTAGGAGTCTAGGAGATTAGAGATGATAGAAAGTAAAAGTGGAGAGGAGAGCGGAAGAAAAGAAAGGGGTTAATCACTCCCTATCCATTAGGAACTTCTCTCAATTGGAGAACCTAGGAAACTGAGAACCATGATATATGCATAAGTTTGCTTTCATGCATTTTTCGACTATCTTGTTTTCACATGGAGATATATCTTGTTAAGTGGCTGAATGCTTGATATGTATTTGTTTTTTTGGTTACTCTTAGCTAAATATTAAAAAATTAATGTTTTTCAGGCAGCACTTTACCAGACGGATTTTCGACCTGTTCCGCTCGTGGAGTACATTAAAGTTGGTAACACGATTTATGATAAAAATATGGAACTTGTTAGAACGATCTCAAAAAGAGCTGATCTTGGTGGTAAAGATCCTGACCATGTCGTAGAATTATGCAATGAGGTGTAAAATCTGAAATCTTTATTTTTTATGCAGCTGAATGTTTATCTTTGCATTTACTGAATAACACTTCATATTGCATTAGGTTGTCCAAGAGGGCCATTCAGTTTTAATCTTTTGCTCCAGTCGTAAAGGATGTGAATCAACTGCTAGGCATGTCGCAAAGTACCTCAAAAAATTCTCTGTAAATACCGTTAATGGTGAAAGTGAATATCCCGATATTGCTTCTGCCATTGATGCGTTGCAAAAGTCTCCTGCAGGGTTAGATCCTGTATTAGCTGAAACGCTTATTTCAGGTGTTGCCTATCATCATGCTGGTCTCACGGTATGCATATTATCACCCCCCATAAGCACACACAAATGCTCCTTAATTTTTTGTTCAGCGATTGTGAATTCCATATTTCCTTATGTGTTAGTGTTTGAAGCTTTTAGAGATCTTTGTTACTTAGGTTGAAGAAAGAGAAATTGTTGAAAACTGCTATCGTAAAGGTCTAGTACGCGTCTTAACTGCTACATCCACCTTAGCTGCTGGGGTCAATCTACCTGCAAGGAGAGTTATCTTTCGACAGCCTCGGATTGGTCGTGATTTTATTGATGGGACAAGATATAGACAGATGTCTGGGCGTGCTGGTCGCACAGGAATTGATACAAAAGGAGAGAGTGTATGCATCTTTTGTTGCGTAATTTTATGTATGAATTAATTTTGAGCCTTTGGATTTATCTACAGCATGCTGCTAATCCAGTCTCTTTGTGAACTTAGGTGCTAATATGTAAGCCTGAAGAAGTGAAAAGAATTGTGGCGCTTGTTGGTGATAGCTGCCCACCATTGCATTCTTGTTTGTCCGAAGATAAGAATGGAATGACTCATGCAATCTTAGAAGTTGTTGCTGGTGGTATTGTTCAAACTGCTACTGATATTCATCGATATGTTAGATGCACTCTTCTCAATTCAACACAACCATTTGAAGATGTAGTCAAATCAGCAAAAGATTCCCTGATGTGGCTGTGCCATAGGAAGTTTCTTGAGTGGAGTGAAGATACCAAGTTATATAGTACCACACCTCTTGGCCGTGCTTCTTTTGGCAGTTCTCTCTGTCCTGAGGAGTCACTTGTAAGTGTTTTGAGCTTTTATTTCTCCTATCTATTTCTAACATGTCCCTTAACTTATGTTTTATGGTAGCTCTGAATTTTTGGATTTTCTCTTTGATAAACAAAATGAGTTGCTGAATAGTGTTTTATTTTTATTCGCTTCCAGATTGTGTTGGATGACCTTTCACGGGCGAGAGAAGGATTTGTGCTTGCATCGGACTTGCACTTAGTATACTTGGTAACACCAACTAATGTTGATGTTCAGCCAGATTGGGAATCGTACTATGAAAGATTCTTGCAACTGTCCACTCTTGATCAGGTAAGCTTGCTTCCAATAAATTCAATGTGAGCCAACACTCAGTGGTGGTTATTTTGTTTATGTCGATTCTTCTTTTGTCATTGTTTCATACAACTCGCAAGCAGTTTGGAGCTTGGCCTGGGCCTGGCTGAGACAGCTTTTTAATGTATGCCTTTTCTGATAATGCTACCCTTTTAGGCAATCTTCTTACCTGAAGGAATGTTAACAGATAAGCCGCTGTGTAACTTGGGCTGTTAGGTTAAAGTTTATACTAACAAAAATTGCATTGATTTAGCATGTTAAAAGCATGCTTATCTTATTTTTCCTAGTGTCAAAGTCCTTGTTATTCTCCTCAAATCTCTTTCGGGTTTTCAAAATTCAAAATTGTCTTAGCAAGATGCAGTTGAGGTGTGACCCAAGGGTAATTATCTAATCACAGATACCACTGGCAACCGTCATCATCAAAAAGAATAAGGAATTTTAGAATGCTCTCTGAAGCTTTAATCTGGGAATTTGTGTCACAGATAGAAATTTGAATTCTTAAACATTAACTATGACTTGGCTTGTAGAGTAGCGAGAAGCTCTTTGAGTATATGTTGCAAAAACCTTAGGTTAACAGTTAACACACCCAGATGCTGCATTTATTGTGAATTACTTGTGTACCGAGGCAATGTATTTTCTTAAGCATCTGGTTCTTGCTTGGCGATCCCTCTTATCTGGGATCATGGTTATTTAAAAATACACTGTTCCTTTCCTGTTGCTCTTAGAAACCAAGTATCAAGAATAAAGTTACAAGAAGACCTAAGAACAGTAAACTATTAGAGTTGATTGTCATAATACTTAAAGGTAATAGTTTGTGATGTATGTTAAACAAAAGGCACTTTCGGTGCTTTAAAATTCATGGATTTTACGTGTTTGTGGTTTTCAGTTATGGGATTTATCAATTTGAGGCATTACACTTGAACTCTTTAAGAGTTTTATCCTTTAGATAACATGGGCTCTTGTTCTCTACTATTTCATGAATTGCAGTCTGTTGGAAATCGTGTTGGAGTGCAAGAACCATTTTTGATGCGTATGGCTCATGGGGCTCCAATTCGCACTTCAGAACGATCAAGACACATGAACAAAGGACTTGGGGTGTCAACTAATGGCATGCTTACAGATGATCAGATGCTTCGTGTCTGCAAGAGATTCTATGTTGCACTCATCTTGTCAAGACTGGTACAGGTTGGTAATTTATGTTCTCAAGACGATGCTGCACTCTGTTTCACCCTTCGTCACTTGCTAACACACTTTTGGATGCTTGATTTCCTAATCCATTCAGTAATAAACAAGTGATTGCATTTGTGTCTTAGTCGAGAATGTCCCTAGTCTTGTCATAATCACAAAATTCATTATTAATCTTGTTTTGCATGCTGTGATGCTATGTCTGGATGAAGGAAGTACCTGTGGCAGAGGTTTGTGAATCTTTCAAGGTGGCTCGTGGAATGGTTCAATCTTTGCAAGAAAATGCCGGAAGGTTTGCTTCTATGGTTTCAGTCTTTTGCGAAAGGCTTGGTTGGCATGATCTTGAAGGCTTGGTTGCCAAGTTTCAAAATCGTGTTTCATTTGGTGTTAGAGCAGAGATTGTTGAGCTTACCACCATTCCGTATATCAAGGTCTTGTGGCCTCTCAAATCAACTCAATTCATTTTATTGCTTTGTAAAACTTCTACATCCATGGCTGTTTTTTCTTATTAGTTGTTGAGGTCCGATTTAGATAATGGCATGTTGCTACACTCTGAGGACCTACTGAGTTTTACATTTTTTGTTCATAATTGCATGTAGGGTTCTCGAGCTAGGGCCCTTTATAAAGCTGGCTTGCGCACTCCCCAAGCAATTGCTGAAGCATCCGTATATGAAATTGCCAAAGCCATTTTTGAATCTTCATCATGGGATGCACAAGGTAAAGTTTGTACTTAAGTTATCATAACTTATTTCACCAAGTAGCTTGTGTGAAAAAAAGGTAAAAGTCTGAGAAACCCCAATGGACTTTCCAATAGTGTGTTGGATGCATTACACCTGTGTACCGTCTTGTAGTTGTTTATGTAACACAAGTTTTCCTGTTTAAATCAGAAAACTCGGCACAAAAGCGTATTCAATTGGGAGTGGCCAAAAAGATTATGAACGGTGCCCGCAAAATTGTCCTGGATAAAGCTGAAGAAGCAAGGGCTGCTGCTTTCTCAGCTTTCAAGGCTCTTGGGGTTGATGTTCCTCAGTTTTCTCTACCCAAATTACCATTAGCTTCTGTGGATTTCACGAAGAAAGAAGCAGCAACATCTTCACGAGAAGAGAACACCAGCAGGTTTGTTTGCACGGATCAAGGAATACAAAATTCAACTAAGCCTCTAATAGAAGGAAGTGATTACCAACACAATACAAAATCAAAAACTGAAGGAATAATGGAAGAAAAACCATGTGATGTTGGTGTAGGGACCTCGGCAGAAGAAAACTCTGATGATACCACTTTAAGTAACACGGGAGCTGTCAACCAAGTGGCCACAGTGGATGGGTCCCGCACCATTGCATATGAACTAAAATCCACCTCTGATCACATCACTGATATGAACAAAAAGAATTCCGATCAACATCTTCCCCAGAAAGAGCATGAGAGGGAAGACGTACGTGTCGTTAGCAAGGAAAGAAACCCTGAAAAGGGTCCCATGAATGCAGTTAATGCTCCTGGTGGATTTGATTCTTTCTTGGATATGTGGGACGCCACACAAGAATTCTTTTTTGATATTCACTTCAACAAACGGTCTGAATTCAACTCGACTGCTCCTTTTGAGTTACACGGCATGGCAATCTGCTGGGTGGATTCTCCTGTTTACTATATTAGTGTTCCCAAGGACTTATTTTGGTCTGACGGTGGAAGAAACAAAAATCTAACTGGTAATAATCTTCGGGCTCCAGAGGATCAGATTGAGATGGCAAAGCAGAGATGGTGTAGAATTGGTATGATAATGGGGAAAAGCCAAGTCCGAAAATTCGGCTGGAATTTGAAGGTTCAGAATCAGGTGTTAAAGAATCCTGCTGTTCCTATTCAGAGGTTTGGTAGCATATTTCGTCCAGTGAAAACTATCGGATTGGAGCTCATTGAAAACAGTTACTACATGTTCTCCCCAGTTCATTTGAAAGATGCAATTGACTTGTGTGTTGTCGCTTGGATTCTTTGGCCTGATGAGGAGAGAAGTTCTAATCCGAATTTGGAAAAGGTAAGAAAGTTTTTTATATTGGTTTAGGGTTTAGGGTTTATGCAGTGATTTAATTGAGCTTGAAACAATCAATTATTCAAGGACTTTTGTCTTCAAGGGTCTCTAAGAAAGTTCCTTTATTTTCAATCATGCATCTTAATTTTTATACAGGAAGTCAAAAAGAGATTATCTAGTGAGGTGGCAGCAGCTGCAAACCAGAATGGACGTTGGAAAAATCAGATGCGAAGAGCGGCACATAATGGTTGCTGCCGGCGAGTTGCTCAAACACGAGCCTTGTCATGTGTTCTCTGGAAGTTGTTAGCATCTGAGAACCTTCATGAGCCACTAGTAACCATCGAGATGCCACTGGTGAGGATTCGTTTTGACCTTTTATTTTAAATTTGATATGGGCACGTCTGCTTCCTCTTGTGCATAATGAGAAATGTTTTTCGTGAACTTTTGCTTGTTTTTTAGGTGAATGTTCTTGCAGATATGGAACTTTACGGAATAGGTGTTGATATGGAGGGTTGCATTCAATCACGTCATCTGTTGGGTAAAAAACTGAGAGATCTTGAGAAGGAGGCTTACAAGTTGGCTGGTACAAGATTTTCTTTATATACAGCAGCAGATATTGCAGATGTACTATATACACGGTTAAAGCTACCAATTCCGGATGGTTACAAAGGGAAACAACACCCCAGTACTGATAAGCACTGTTTAGATTTGTTAAGGTAGATTGTTTTTAGCACATTAACTTACAATTAACTGAAGAAAGAAGAGTTATAAATCTTTGATGAGCTAAATGCATTTGCTTGATTGAATCATTGTAGTTAAGACGAGTGTGTTTATTTCAGGCTTGAGCATCCCATTATTCCTGTCATTAAAGAGCATCGAACGCTGGCCAAGCTGTTGAATTGTACATTAGGTTCAATATGTTCGCTTGCTAAGTTATCCATGAGGACTCAAAGATATACACTGCATGGACATTGGCTCCAAACTTCAACAGCGACAGGGCGGTTATCCATGGAAGACCCCAATCTTCAGGTTTGACCATATCTTTGCTTCCTGTAATTCGTTCTTATTCTTCAATAACTGGATCCTGAAATATTTCATTTAGTGTGTCGAGCATATGGTTGAATTCAAGAAAAAAAGCGATGAAAATGAGGAAGGTGATTCAGACACGGATCACAAAGTAAATCCTCGGGATTTCTTCATTCCTACTCAGGTCAGGATTTATCTTCTTTTTCTATGATGCTTGCAGTTTTTCCAGTGACATGTCACCAAGTGTAAACCTTTTATCTGTTCTTTGTTACAATATAAATATTTTGATGCAGGAAAACTGGTTACTGGTAACAGCAGATTATTCTCAGATAGAATTGAGGCTGATGGCCCATTTCTCTAAAGACTCGTCACTAGTTGATCTCCTTACAAAACCTCTTGGTGATGTTTTCAACTTGATTACTGCAAAGTGGACAGGAAAATCAGAGTCCTCAGTGGACCCTAAAGAGCGAGATCAAACCAAAAGACTGGTGTATGGCATTCTATACGGTATGGGTGCAAATACTCTTGCTGAACAACTGGAATGCAGTCCAGATGATGCTGGAGACAAAATCAAGAGCTTCAAAAGGTCTTTTCCTGGCCTTGCTTCATGGCTTAAAGAAGCAGTGACAGTGTGCCGTAAAAAAGGGTGAGATAATGTACTGCCCTTTGTTCGTAGATAGAGTTTGAAGAAAGTACACACAAGGAATGTCATGATGATGAATCTTACAAAGAGGGATGATTTGATCCACTCTATTTGAAGTTTATATGATCACTAATATGTAATACAGTTAACCACAAGGGTGGTGGCGTAATGGCAAAAGGCCTAGGAGGATGTGGTGGAATATCCCGTCAACCTGGGTTCGAGTCCAGGCGTTAACATTCTGTGGCCAGGCTTAGTTTCAGACGGCCGTTTCTTAAATTTCAAAAATTGCCAAGGATGTAGTTAGGCAAAGCCTATATGAACCTTTCAAAAATAAATAAATAAATATGTAATACAGTTATTTTAGGCATCCGTGTTATTTCCAATAATGCACACCCACCATGGAAGGCCATTCAGTTATCTGGATTGAGATTATGCTGTTTGAACTCTTGCTTTAGTTTCTATTTTTGTAGCCTTATTAACATCTATTATTGCTGTTGTGTAGTTATGTTGAAACCTTGATGGGACGGAAGCGATTTTTGGGAAAAATTAATTTTGGAAACTCTGAAGAAAAATCGAAAGCTCAGAGACAAGCTGTGAATTCCATTTGTCAGGTAAAATATTGAAATAGTCTTTTCTTATCTTCGACTCTTGGTTATCTTGTCTTGATAGACATGAATGGTGTCCTGGATTGAACTGTTGTAGGGATCTGCAGCTGACATAATCAAAGTTGCAATGATAACTATACACTCTGTCATAGCTGACGGTGTTGAGAAGTCCGAGTCTAGCATCCAATTTGCAGAAAGATTCCACATGCTTAAGGGCCGTTGTAGAATCCTCCTACAGGTCAAGATTCTTAACATATTGCTCTGCATCACATATTATGTTTTATATACACACACATACATATACAGGTAGTGGTTCATATGTGAATCATTAAAAATATCCATTTGAAGATGCAAATGTGAACCTAAATCGCCTTCTCAACCCTTTTACCTTTCTCATTTGGTCCTCCCCTATATATGCATATATATATATATATATATTTGCAAACACAGACATACATATGTGTAGGGATATTGCAATATGCAATCTGTCAGATGTTGGTGTGCTATATAGCTTTAGTGTTGAACAGGATATCGTACTATCTAGTGTTTCTTATTCTAAGCTTGATTCATACATGAACTTAAGATACATATGATACAGAATGTATGGTTAATTACACTTGTCTTGTCAGGCAATATATTGCAAGGGCTTTTTGATTTGTATGAATTGAAATTCAAAAAAACATAACTTAGAACTACAAAACTAATGTGAAATTGTGGATTTAGTTTTTGATGCTGAGCAAATATAAGGGACCGTTTACAGGTTGTCAATCAGAAAATGAAAATCGAATTCTATTTGAACGTGAAATACTTGTGTTTTTGCTTACAATGTTAAAACATTAGATTATTATCAGCCATCATGTGCATTTAAGTTGACTTTATTTGTCATTTCAAGTGCTTCTAGTTAGTTCAGAAAGGTGCTATATCACCACACAATCTTTTTATTGTATTTACTGTTTTTAATGGAGGATAACTCGTAAGTGAAATGTTATTGAGGATATCTGATAGGATGTGTTGTGACATTTAATAATCTTCTCAGGTACATGATGAATTAATACTTGAAGCCGATCCTTCTTTTGTGAATGAAGCTGGATTGCTGCTAAAATTGAGCATGGAAAGTGCTGCCTCACTTCTTGGTGTGTTCTCTGTTGCTCTATTTTACTGTTTTCTTGGTTTTATTGTAAATTTGTTGGTTTATGGAATTTAGCCTTTTTTTTTTCAAACGAGGACCCGTATTAACAAATCTGAGGGGGTGAAACTTTTGCGGCCCCATCATTGGCACAAACATTAAAATTTCAAGTGTCAGATTTGTATTTTCTGACCCATTTTTGTCGATATTAATTTCTTTCAGTTCCACTGCTCGTCAAACTGAAGTGTGGAAGAACATGGGGATCCTTAGAACCACTACTGTGTGGTTAAATATAAGAAATCAACACCCAGTTGCTACCATTCTTTTCTGAGGATCACGAAATCCAGAGGGCGATCACTTTGAGCCTTGCTTGTAAGTATTATCATCCTCACAAAATTTCCTATATTATATTCCGTAATCAATGAACTTTATAACATTTACATTTTTGGAAAGTTTTCACGTTTTAGATACTCTCTCCGTCCCAAAATAACCATCCACTTTCAAAAGTGTCTACCTTCTGATTCTATCCTTAATTATGAGATGGAGAATTCATCACTCTTTTTCATTATAGATATTTATTTTTGGACAGAGGGAGTATTTATTTGCCATAGTCACTATCATAAAAACTTCTTTATATGGGATAGAGGACACCGATTCCCTTTTAAGAGGGATATATTTGGTTTGTTTAGTTTGATTTGGTTTATTACCATTACAACTCTTTGATGATATTTGAGTTTACAAACATTTCCCATGATGATCATTATTGAAAAATATTTCAGGCATTTCATACTAAAACTATAGATCGTATGGAATGAGTAACAAACAAAATGAAATATAAAGTTGTATATAATATTAAAATCATAAAAAGTACAACAACAAAATTGTTTAAAATGACAAAGTGAGAAGAATATCAAAGAGTCGTTTCTGTTTTTGATCGGCAAATTCTGAAAATTAAAAAGCAGTTTTTGGTTTTGAAAGAAATTAGATAGGTTTTTATTCAACAGGCTGGGCTGTATAAATCCTAGCCCAAGCTCATGTAAAACTGCTATACGCTTAGTCAAGCGTTGCAATTCTCAGATAGGAAAAAATTAACTTCCAATCGGAAGTTTGCTGTCTCCCCCTAAAGAAGGAAGTCAAATGTAGTTTTTTAGTTCTTGCTTTTATGAAATTTGAAGCCATTACTTACCGTGCTTTTATTAGGTCTTTTTAATGGTGCAATCTCAAAGTAAGATTGGGCAAGAAGGAACTGTATGTAATTTGTGGATCAACCTCTTCCCATAAATCGTGGATGGATTCTATAATCGGTGGTATGAATACTAGAAGCATGATGAGGCTGATTGTTGCATTTTGTTTTCTTGTGGACACTGCTGAGGCTAGTGGATCGCTCACATGTTCAGGTTATTTACAAATTTTCTATCAACGGGCGTTTATGTACATAGAAACAAAAAGAGAGTGAACATGCCGCCGAAAAGAAAGACAATTTTGTTTGATACCAACTCGGCTTCTATGTTTATGGTGGAGGTGGACATTGCCATTGTTCGGTTTTGGAGAACTTTGGCGGGAAAGAAGTTTGAGAGCTATGAATTTTGATATTCGTAAGCATATTCTTGTAATTTTCATGCTTTTCAGTTATTTTCAATTATTTTATATCCATTTCTTTTTGTAACTTTCATAGTCTTTGAATCTTTAGAATATATATAAAACTGCGGTTTATTTTACTTTCAATTGTGTTATGCCAACTTTACAATTACTCTCTCTACACACCTGCAACTTATTCAAAGGAGGCTTCTATTTGCTTGCACGTCAATCATGTCAATCTCATTGTTCAATTACACGTTTTACAACTTTGTAGGTTACTATAAGAATTAAGACTTTACAAACGTATAAAACAAACCAAATATTGATGTGATTTGCAATGAAATATGAATATTAAATCTTCGAGGAAATTGAGAGAGAAATATATGTTCATAGTAGAAAAACCATTTCGTGACGGAAATTAGTCATCTTCTTGTATAGATCATCGTTAAAAGTTGAATAAAGAGTCTGAGAAATACGTATAATTGTAATGAGAATATAATGCATGGTTATGTATATATAACAATATAAACATCCATAAACCATATACATGAAAGGTACAATCTCAAAATGCAAATTACAAGCCCTAAAACACCAAATGGGCATTATTCTCTTTTTATTTCATCAAATACTAGATATATTCTCCAAGATTTTCACCTATTTACTTGGTAGGCTAAAACCAATTTGGTAAGGTACCCAAACGATATGATCTTCAGGTAGGAAATGACAAACGGAGGTAGTCCCTGGTTTTACTTTTAGAACCCTAAACGCCAGATGTGTAGGGTTCCATTTTGCAGTGTCGGTCTGACATATCGCAACTGCTTTAGCTTTTGTACCCTCTTCACCCACCAAAGACACTGCATACGCTAGGGTGGCGGTGGCGGTTTTGTGACAGTAGAAAACCGCATACGGGTAGTTTAGTTTGTGGCAAACCACGGCTCTATCGGCCAGTTTCTTCACTCCTTGGATCGTATACTTGTGCAATGGAGTCGTCGTTTCTCTAGTGTTTACCTCTGTCGTCGAGATGGCCCTAACCTCGTTACCCAACTTGGATGTGGTGAAATCGAGCATGGCCTCTAAGGAAGTGGCGCAATACTTCTCCTCGCCTTCCATGCCCTCATCCTCACATTCACTGATCGTTTGCTTCATCGATCGGGATTCCACCGTGTCGGGTTTGATGGCGAGGCGAGCGTATATTTCTGGAGGCTTCTTTGACGAAAAGG
>LUCG01306161.1:0-22357 GCA_001633085.1 Carthamus tinctorius
GATAGTATTCAATTTTACGGGTAAGTGCTTACCGGGTAAGTGTTTAAGTAAACGGCCCCTTAGCTTATTTTTTGAGCTTTGAAAAACTCCTGTTTGACAACCATAACTTAGCTTATTTTTTGAGGTTATTGAAAAAGTACTATTTGGTAAACCATAAGTTAGCTTTTCGAAAAGCTACTTCCGAAAACTCATAGGTGTTCTTTTTCACTTTCTTCCAGTTATACCCCTCATATTTTACATAACCTCCCCTTGTATTTTTCTTTTAGTCCGTCGTTGTTGGAGTCTATGAGGAACATTTCCGATCTTTTATCCGACATGTTGCAAGCAGTCGACCCCAAAGACCGTGCGGTATGGTAAACCGTTGCAAATGCATCTATTTGTTGTTAAAGCCATAAATGAAGATACAATATAAGTAGTGATCGGTTTTCTTTTTATGTCGTGTTTATCTGTATAGGCTGTGAAAGATGAAGTTATCGTTGATCTTACTGACCAATGTCGATCGAACCAAAAGAAACTTGGTCAAATGCTAGCTTCAACAAAGTACGTTTTCTCGGTCTTAAACAACTCGAACTAATCTTTTGGAGGTAACAAAGATTTTATTGAAAGATTTTCCTTTTTCTGTTTATGGCAGCAATGAGGATCTTCTTCGACAAAGTCTTCAATTTAACGACACCCTGCAGTATCTTCTAGAGAAACATGATGCTATTGCCACAGGTTCGATGACTTCTTTTCATGCATCGAGTTCCATGAACCAATCAAATCATAATAAACAGATCGAAAGTGCAGAAGAAAGCTCGAAATCAAGTCTTGTGGCTTCTGCACCAGTGATGAATGAACCAAAGGAAGAGCAAAACAATTCTGTTATGATAGCTAACAGGTCAGTCCTGTATGGATAAAGCTATTTGTATGAATTAATGGATTGGAGGGGTTTTTGTTTGGGAGCGTTTTTCCATAAATGGAAGGAGCGTGTTTTTTACTTCAGAGGGGCAAGTACCGAAAAAACTTGGCTTTCTACGTAAAGCTTTCTTTTTGAAAGCTTACTGAATAAGCCACTAAGAAAGAGACATGTATAGCTGACCAAATAAGCTGAATTCTGTTAAAAGCTTACTGAATAAGCCACTACCAAACAGTCACGTATAGCTGACTGAATAAGCTGATTTCTGCATAAAGCTTCCTCTTAAAAGCTTACAGAATAAGCCACTACCAAGCAGTCAAAATAAGCCAAGTCTCATTAAGATCATTAAGTTGCTAACATACAGACCTTAGACTGTTCTCGGATGAACATAAGATTGCTTGCATGGCAACCATAAGCTACCTTATTTTTGAAGCTTATTGAAAAAGTCCGTACACTTAGTGTTCAAGCCAACCATACCAGATATTGTTTGCTTTGTCCACACCTTGACTCACTATTTGACGTCTTACATATTTGCAGGCACTACGAAACACAAACCGTTGCTTCTCAAAATGGCTCCTCAGCGACGGTCACTGCTTCCAAAACCAACGAAAAGGCCGCCTTGGATCTTTCCTTGACCATGGCCATCGTTCTCTCCGATCCACCACCTCCCGCAAACAAAAAGAACACGGAAGACATGATCGACTTCTTGAGCGTAGCGTTNCTTCCACATCAAACATCGCCCAGACCCCTCCGCCATTAACCCTTGTGGATAACCAACCACCTGCACCCATGAACAGCTACGTGGTCCCATGGGCTCAAGCACAGGCCCAAGCCCAGGCTCAGGCTCAGGCTCAGGCACAAGCACAGGCCCAAGCCCAGGCTCAGGCTCAGGCACAAGCACAAGTACAACAACAGGTACAGGCACAGGCTCAGCCTGAATTTGAGATGCAACAACAAATCCAGACGATTCAACAACAATCAAGCTACATTCCTCCACCGTGGGCACCAACACCTGGCTATTATTGCAGTCCATATGCAACAGCTTATACAACTGCTAGATCTGCGGCTTATTATAACAACGGTGGTGGTTCGGGTGGTGACGGTTTGAACCCGTATATCCCGTCGTATCGGTTGTTTGAGGATCTTAATGTTCTTGGCAATCTGAGGACAAGCAGCACAGCTGGGACTTCTGGACCAAGTATGCTGGGTGGCCAGAAATGAAAAAGGAAAAAAAGAATTGGAAAAGTTGGGTATGTTAATCAAGAATAAGAGTGATGTTAGTATAGATATGGCAATTGTTTACCTAATTCAATAGAAAAACTAAAAATGTTTTGATTGAATTTACTAGGATTTTGTATTTGTGAATAAAGTGTGATTTAATTATGGTTGAATAAACGAATTTGTATTTATTAATAAGCTTCATCGGTATTTTGCTTTGTTTCTTATGTTTGGTAAAATGATGGTTTAGACTTTGGAATTTTGGGACCAAGAGTTATATTTGGCATCCAACCTTTTGCACCTATGATATCAACAACTTTTCTCTTTACAGTTTATTGTTTGAATTGTCTCAAGAAACCAGACTCACAAACAAAAGCCAAGCTTATTGAAAGCATATAACTAACTACACAAGAGAAAATGAGTTTTCTGACCGAAAATCTAATAGGAAAAAGAACTCCGAAGATCCTTTTCACATCCAGATACTTTATACAAAAGGTTCGTTGAATTAGGGGTATATACGACAAACTATAATGTCCGAAAACACCAACCACAATGAGCTGTTAAAATTGTCCATGGATTAATCTACCTATATATATTGAAAAAGTTTTTCTTATATGAAAAGAGCATGTTTGTAACCGGTTGTCATATTTTTGCATAAAACTCCCCAATACAAGGTTAATGAATAAGTTACTTTCTATATCAGTAAGTCACCACCAAACAATCATACATAGCTTACCATATAATTAAGTCCCATTAAGCTTATTAAACTACTAACAAACAAGTCATTAAGTGCAACACCAGACCAAAAAAACACTTTTTTTGGCTCAAAGTAGCAAAAACCCAAGTGTTCAAACTCAATGTCCTAAAACAAAGTTAAAGAACCTTGCCATTAAACAGAGTATTTATAAACTTATATAAACTCAAACTCAACCTATTCGTATATTCCGAGCTCATACTTATACTTGAAACCTAAACGTAATATCTTTAAATCATTCAACAAAAATCCAACTCAAATAAACCAAAAACACAAACGAAAGAAACACAAACACCATTGGAATAGAAACTTGAGGCATTGTCTGGCTTTAATCACAAGGAATTTCAATTATATATAAATGCAAAGATTTGAAGAGGGGTTGGGTTGGGGGAGGGGGGATTTTTACAAATTAGACCAAGAAACACTGTAAGTAAAAACACACTAAAAACCAAAGAAAAGAAGATAGAAAAAAGAAATATTTACAGCATCTTTATACCACCACCACCACCACCTATCATATCATGTTGTATCATATTTATTTGCTCAAGCCTCCACCAAATATACTTCACTTCAACTTTCACACCTAACCAACCATCCAGCCATCCTTTTGGAGGCTTAACGAATGTATACGACTCACTTCCCACACCATTCTCCTTCTCGGGATTTCTTTCTTTTTTTTCATCATTTTGTTTTGTTTATCTTGGTGGTGACATTTCATCCGCATAGATCGAAACACAGGCATCAGCAGCTCCAGCCGCTAGTAATATTTGGTATGGATGGAACCCTAGACAACTAACCGATCCTATTTTTTGAGCCATGAATGTTGGAGAGTATCGAATCGTACCCAATTGTTCGCCTTCCAGATTGAACACTTTGATCAGCTGTTTAGCTGACCCGCTGGCTATAAGTGGTGCGTGCCTGTGAATGGCTAGAGCCGTCAACGAGCCCCTGTGGGCGTCGATTGTTAAGTAGGCATCGCTCTGATTTCTGATATCAAGAAATTGAATGTCTCCTGCTTGAGATGCACTCACAATCTGTAATCAAACACAATGGCACATGATTAATAGCAAATTCTATGTTGTATAACAAATAAAACTTATAGTAAATTATGGTTTTCGTCCATACGGTTTGTTAGAAATTACGGTTGCAGTCCCTATGGTTTAGAAATTGTGGTTTTTGTCCCTATGGTTTCTAATTTATTGCTAATTTCGTCCTTATGATTTATAACTTATTCTGATTTTGGTCCTTGTGGTTTAAAATTCTTTACTATTTTAGTCCTTGTACTTCAAAGGTAGGAATTATTTAAGGGATGAAAATAGCAATAAATTACAAACCATAGAGACGAAAATGGAAATTTCTAAACCACAGGGACTAAAATCATAATTTACTCTAAAATTTATCCTAGCAAGTTGATTTTTACCTTTGCTGGATCAAGTCCAGGTTGAAAGCCGATTCCGACAACTCTTTCAATACCCCCAACTCTTTCTACTCTACGGGTATGTGGTCGGGTAACACAAACAATCCTGCATTGAGCAAAACAACCATAAAAAGAATCAAGGGATTGAGGTGGAAATACATCTTATGTTTATGCGTACATGCATTACAAAATAGACAATAAAGAAGGCACACAATTTTAGAAATGTGTGATTCCCTTTTTAATCAACAAAAAATGACGGTTTTAACCTTTGGAGTGATGAATGTCTTCATCTCATAAATAAGGGTAGAGTTGGAAAGTAGACACTTTTGAGAAAAAAGGAGCCACAAGAGTTGATGAAAAGTAAAAACATATCACAAAAATGAATAAAAATGCATACCCGTCAGGTGTACGGATATCAAATAATCTGACAGAACCATCAACAAAGCCAGCTGCATATTGACCCCCATGGACATGAGAAGCAGCCTGAAAGTAGCGTTCAAATAAATTAGCCATGACTAGTATTTCTCAACATACTGTGAATACACAAAAACATAAATTAAAAAAAATATATCAGATGATATCAGCGTACTGTTGTTTACCCCCAATGAAATAGACATTAACCAATTAAAATAAAGTCGTTGAAATTATAAAACAAGAACAGTGACTGTTCCATCTTTTGCCAACACTCAGGTTCATGCATTTACGCTAAAAAAGATCAAGAAGAAACACGACCCTTTGACATATATGATTTATTAATGTACCAAACCAACGAATAACATGCATAATAATTATGGTATAAAAAGAAGACATTTAACATAAAGCAAGGGTCAACCTACCAATGCCGAAATGCTGCAATCTGATGATAGAGGAATAGAGCTAAGAAGTTGCTCTTTATCCAGGTCCCATACCATGGTCGACGATATTTCACCTGATGCATACTGCAAGCACAAAAGATATGTTTACAAAAAAATGCAGGCTCAAAGCTTCATGATTTATGGAACCTAACTTCATGGTCAAAAGAGTTTATTTTCGACTTGAAAGGTAAAGTACCATCGAGTAGCAAAACTAAATAAATACATTGTTTGAAATAAAAAGTATCACAGTACAAGCATTTTCAAGACAAAAGAGGATGTCATTATATTCATGCTAGGTCCCATGTCCTAAGATCACAAGTGGATATTTATGGAGCAAATAGCAATGGTAAAGAATACATACAACTATTTCTAATTAGTAAATATAAACCAAACAAATAAATGGGTGAAATATTTCATCCCATTACATGGTTTATTTTAAAGAGTGAATCATTCCATTCCAACTACATTTCGTTCAAGGCATGAACTTCACTTCCATAACCTAATTTCAAGCTAGAACTTCTAAAACAGAAATTTCTTACCGTTTTCAACCTGAATTAGCAGCATGATATATCATTGATGGAAGGAAAATAACAGAGATAACAAGAACTAAATAATCACAAGGGACAAATGCTAATAGAGTTGCAAATCGCATATATAATACTATAATTGGTAATTTATTGAAAGAATTAAGTGTCGGTACTTGGGATCTCTTTCAAAATGCATTATGTCAGTTTAATGTGTTAAAAGTTATAATAAGAAAGACTCTAAACATGCGCACTATATACACTATTGCCTCAAAAAGGTGAACTTACCAATGTAACATCATTGATGTCAGCCAAACATTACACCAAGTGCAGATAAAAACAGTAAGAAAATCTTTAACACATTAAACGAATATCAAAACCGTCATCGAGAATCAAAATATAGATAATTTGGGAAAGGATACGTAAAGATCAACCCATATTAATTGTTCATTTCAACTTCTGAAGTCTGAACACCAGCAGTACATGAATTTTTCCACCGTTTAAGTTATGTGCAACTAATAAAATTCTGAAACTGATAAACCTTGGAATAAGCATACCGGATTAAATGAGGAGAAAAGGGAAAAAAATGAATATTCGAACCAATTGAGGATTGATAAGTTGAATTTATAAATGACATGGAAGTTCATATTAGTCTATATAATGGATAACAGATTGCAACTTCTCATAGAGTTTTTTGAGATTAAGACTTGAAATATCAGCTTTCAGATTAAAGTGGTTTAATCACTCGACATATATGGAATAGAATGATTTCAGTATGCTTTTTAGAAAACTGGACATATGATGTACTTTAGACCATTTTAGAAAGACAAGAATATACTTGTTTGTAGTTGTTTTTAGTTGCATGGTAACATCATAGATCTAAGGTTATCCAGAAATAGTGAAGATGGTAAAAAGCTTATACCATATAGCCAGACTGTTGCTGCCAATCTACTACCGCACTCACACTCCTGACACCAGGTCTATGACCATGAATTGAGGAGAAGGCAGTTACGAGTTTCTGTTTACCCCGAGAAGTGTAATCTTTCCATATACGAACATTACCATCACCTGCATTAAGTAAGCACACAAGAAGCAAATAAATACAAATTGCAATATTAAATGTAAAAAATCAGTACGAATGTCTAATGAGTTGAGAAATAGAAAACTTACTTGAAGCTACAAGGAGCAAGCTTTCATCAAGCTCGTTCACTAAGCATAATTTTGATATCCCTTTGTCCGGATTTTCATGATTATTGAAACTGTTAAGCAAGGTTGCTTCCTCGTAATTCCATATTCTAGAAAAAAAAACCAAGCAATCAGGAATAACGTTTGAAGGACAAATTAAGTTAACAAAATTACAATGGCAAAAACTTCATGACTTTTTACAATCCACATCAACACGTGAAACAATAAATACAAACCATGCATGAAAAAAGACGCTAAAATACAATCAAAACTAGTCAAACATAATCAGAAAATGATTTTTTTACGCCATAGTTACCTAAATACTAATATGCATAGATTTCATGATCAAGATACTGGTGCTTGGTACATTAGTTGGTATTAACCCTATTCTTTGGGATAGTCCCAATTGGTACTTCACTTGGGCGAAGTCATATGTCAAAACAAGCCTTGTTTCCAATGCTAGTTGAGTTTGAAATGTTTTCCCTTAGAAAATCAAAATACATAGAATATTGATGATCCACATTATGAAGTACTACTAAAAGCATGTAACCAGTAACCCTATCTTTTTTCTTAGATTTGTCATAAACAATAAAATCTCATGTTAGCTAGGTGATGTTAAAGTTGCTCGAAGCACAAGCATGCATGTACATAGTTATTACTTTGTGATTAGTGGGGTATTTTCATTTAATTTGGCACGGTGCAACTTAAATGCAACAGTGTCGTATCGTCAAAATATAGTTTGTTTTCAAATTGACCACATGTACCATAAATGTTAAACAAGCTTAAGAAGGTAGACAAAGTAGACGAAAAACGCAGATAACGCGCTATATTAGGGGATCAACCGTGGATTCTATTTCCAAAAAGATGGAAATTGATTGCAATGTCAGTTGAAGCATATGTAGATTATAATATTTAGAATGAATAAAATACAATTAGGGATCCACCTTGGGGCAATCTATAAAGTTACACCTAAATCCTTTCATGTAATGCAAACAACCTCAATGCAAAACACAAGGACAGCGCCACTTACAAGGACTTCCCTCCACAACCCTCACGAAGGTCAAGAGCATCGGTACATTAGCTGTCCCACTTTTACTTTACCTTTTACTATCGATTATTGTTTACTTATTAGGCCCACTTACAGCCCAAGTTGGTGCCATGTTATGGGTTTATTAAGCGGCTAGGTAAGATTGGTTCATGTCACTCAAATAATATAAACAAACCAACCACAACATTCTTACCACTTTGAACAAGGATCCATCACAAAGTGTTCTATGGAATCCACCATGGGAAGCATCAACAAAGGACATAAGAGAATTGTATGACCTTCCCACCCAAAATATAGGATAAAAAATAGAATAAGAGTTCGCTTCACCAAAATGGAAGCAGTAAGAAGAAAATTTTTTATCGTTATAAAAAACAGAAGAAAAACTGTGGGGTACACTAAACCCACCTAAACTCCTATGCTCTCTGAACACCACATGACAGATATCCCAGATGAGCACATGTATAAGAGTATAAATGGACGAAGATAACACTTAACATCACAAATAGTGCAAAAAAATGAAAAGTAGACCAAATTTGTTGAGAAAGGGAGATGCATGACCTGTTAACAGAAGACTTTGAGAGAAATCAGAAGGTTCCATGCACCATAGTGATTATGTAAACAGAGATAGTAAAGATTGTGAAAGAAATCAAAGGGTTCCATGCATCCTAAATACCAAAGAGGACATAGAAATAAAAAGAAATAAATTAATGCTTGCAAAGGCCGCTTTTTGGAGAAGTGAATAATATAGAAAGATTTTCTGGTCATCAAACTCTAGCCGGATACATTTCGTCCTCTGCAAGAAATGGGGACAAATGCCATGCATAGGTCGTGTCATTCCTGGAGTGTGTGTAACATCAAATAAAGCTTTTAGTGGCATGTCATCCAAATTAGGCATGTTATTAGAAGATATTGGTGTTACACATTTCCGGATTAGGTGGAAGTTAAAAAAAGAAATAATTGTGCTCCAGTGATTGAATGGTTTAGAGAATGGCACTGGATTATCGAACAGAAAGCTACTAGCATGTGGAAGTAGGGGGCAATGATCATTAAATTGACAGCCAAGGAGGTGCTCCGTGGTCCAAATAAGAAAAGTAGGTCAGAAACGCAACCTTCCCTTTTACAATACTGTTTTACAAAAAGATTGGGCAGTCGGTATCTTTTTTGCTAGTGCTGGAGGACCGCAAAAGATACCTAGAAGGTGATACACCACTGTATAGTGTATGCTTTCAATCAACATATCAAGTGGAGTGACGAGAAGAGGCAATGCATATTGCATAGTTGGAAATTGAACACATTGAAATTGAAAAAGATAGATTAATATGAACGTGATATGATATACGAGGTGCAAAGTTAGTCGTGTTGACAGGGAACAAAAAGATGCATGAAAATTTTGCAAAAACAAGGTAGTTTGGAAGGATTTCTTCCATTGAGGAAGCAAATCATAAGGTGCGAGTGAGATCGATGAAATGGGGTGAAGTGCAAAAATCAGGCCAGCAACTACCATCAATACACTTCACTTAAAATCACCAAGTTGACTAGTCATCACCAAGACAACAAAGAGACTGCAATGACTGCTCCATATTCTATTGGTCAAGAGACCACAAGATGTTCAAAACCTTGCAAGTTGCAACAAATATTAACATGGACTTCCATGGTGCACTCACATGTTGGTAGAAAATAATCCATCAAATTATTTGGTATCCAACACTCCATCCATTTCACAAGAATCTTGTGTACCATAACTTAAAACACTCTAAAACCGCTGCATGAAATTCATAAACTCAGAGATCATTAGACATATTTGGCAATCTAGACCTCAAATATACGATTTCTTAGAACTTCAATAACCCTTCCTTAAAATAGTTAAACTGCATTCAGTGTGGTACTCCCATATTTGGTCCTGCCCCTCTGAAACGCGACCTGGAATGAGCGTTCACGATCGCAATTCCCCAAATCTGTAAGTGAAATCTTTTAAAAAGACGAGAGTAAAAAATTTCAGGCATACTACTCTACCGACTACCAGCACTCAACGATTTCTCGTATTCATCATAATAGAAGAATTGTCATATATGGACTCTCGTATTCATCATAATAGAAGAATTGTCATATATGGACAACTAAAAGGTGGTCGTCAATTTGTTCAACCAAATTTAGCTTATTATGCAATACCCTTATATAGATCTTGGCATTATTGTAATGAAGACAGTCTAGCAAAACAAGGATATTGATATAGGATAATATAGATCAAAAGTCGGTAGATTCTCAATTGCGTAAAATTACTTAACTATATTTATCCAATCTTAAAGACAGAATTTCAACAACAAAAAAAGCAATCCAAATACCACAAAGGGGGAACAAAGCTAGCATACCTGATGCATTCACCCTCATCTGCAGCAACCACTATCGGAGAGAAAGGTTGCAGCAAAGCTGTTTTAGCACCAGTCTCGAATTTTGTATCCCACCGAGCAATTGGATTATGAAGATTGCTCCCAGCTGAAAAACGGAGGTGATACTAATATCAGCAAAAGTAAGATGGTCAATGTTATATACACAATTGGTAGGTGGACTCACAAGAATGTTGACACTTTGTGATATGCTCCAGAGCAAACTTTTCCCTTTCTTCACGCCTAGCTATAATCTCTTCGGTGCCATCAGTTACTGTAAGAAGTGGTTTCGAAAAATGACTGCAGCTCCAATTATAGATAGTTGATTGAGGAAGAAAACTGCGCTCTGAGGCCCCTGGAACTCCGGGAGAACCTAAAAGAGGATCAGCTAGTCCAGAATCCATTAGATGTGGTCTAAATTCAAGAGAACAGACTCTGCGCATTCCTATTCCTGTCAAGTAACTTGGTCTTGGAGGGCTAACAGGAGGAGTTCTAAATGTCGTCAGAGGTAGATGACCTGTTCACAGCAAAAGAGACATAGATATTAAGTGGAAATTTCTGAAAAGGTACAAGGAAATCAAGATGAATTGATAACTGAATCAAATGACATAATATGTATCACAAATTATGAGTTCAAGCACCTTCTGAATTGAGGCATAGAAAAGATTAACAATGGACATTACACAAGCAGCATAACAAAAAGAAATAAGAAGAAACGTACCCCCATTCATATCAAACCAAGAAGATGAACGAGCTAATCCAGCAAGACTATTGGCAGTGTTTGAGGATTCGCCTGGACGTACACTGCCTGTGGTGGGCTTGGCAGACTTTGTCACAACTTGTTCGATTCCAATGATAGAGAGAACTCTCCGGCCCAAACCTGAAATGCGTGGTGATGGATCCTTCGCTAACGTCAACATGGCCGATACACATTGTGAATACAGGGCATTGTCTAACTGCCGCGATTTTGTATGGTTGACAACCCCATTTGTAATGCAGTCATTCAGTACGCCAGGATCGGAGTGTTGTGACGAATCATCCGAAAGTGGAGAACCATGCATTATCCCAGACGTAGCAAGGGGGCTGCTGGAGGAAACCCGTGCATCTCTTGCACTTGATTGGTTGTCACCTCCCACCCTTGACAACGGACCAATTTGAGAATACTGGTTAGGAGTATTATAGCCACTAACTGAACCCCTAACGGTAAATGAAGGCAAAGAACTAATCACAGAGTTGGACTGGGGTTTCCAGTATGCAGCAGCAATAGATTTCAGGTGCCTATTGTGGCCAAATGCAAAGCGCGCAAGAGCTGTAAATCAGATTGAAAGACCAATTAAGATTCCATTTCTTCGCTGGGTTAGTCTAAAAACAGCTTCTCCATTTAAAACAATTCAATATTATCAGCACAATAATAAAATATGCAACCCTGAAAGTTACCCGACAACTATAAGTTTCAATGTAGTCAGCATCTGGATTCATATGTGATTGAGAACATGAAAAACCTTATAGATATTCCCTTGCCTAAGAGTTCTTAGATAATCCTTATGTACCAGTAAGAAAGATTACTGAAAGCTCCTTTCATTGCAGAAACTGTTAACCATCTCGTGTACGCATTCTTAACCCACAGCCAAAAAAGTGGTTCTTTTACTTTGAAAGTTGAAACCCTGTTCTACAGTCTTAGGTATCAGATAGAAAATACAATAGGGTGACTACAAATGATAATAGGTAGCCTCTGATGTATAACTTAGATACATAATCAGATTTAAGATATGATATACCATGATTCCCGGTATATGTAATGCATTACTCAATCAACATTTAAACAACCAGCTATGTGGAAGAACAGCTAACCAGCATAACTCGGTATTTGTTACAAGTTGTTCAAAGCAGAATATACCCACATGAACAAAATTCTGACATTTTGGCAATAAACAAGCAGTTTATAGTGGCCAATGGATAAAACTAAACATCAACTTGCATCCACCCAAACTGTCTCCCCTGGTGTTCTAAAAAGCATAAGAGGTTGACTGAGCTTCATCTAAGCAGGAATTAAGCGGAACCATAAGCGTTAAATTTAGTATATAAAGTTACAACAATTGTGTATGATGTCATTTTTTTACAATTGCTTCTTCGAATAAAAGGATCATGAAAATTCGCTCCATGTCAATAGAAGTCAATTGATGAAAAGATGTTTAAGGTTGATTCTCTGTTAAAAAAAAGTTGCCACACTTAATTCAACAGTTAGTTGCTAATCAAAGTGCTAGAAGATGCTTAGAACACTAGCGTCCCCTACGACGTATAATTTCTCTAAAACTCACCTCTCATCTAAAGCTTGCAAGTGATTCATAGAAAACAAAAACTGAAATGTGACATCTAATCTCATTTCTTTCAGCATCATTAAACAAAAGTCATGGTATCACAGAACCAAAAGAAAGAAAAAAGATACGGAGATCATGCGAGGAGAAATGAATATTTCAATCATACAATTATGTTAATTAACCTTAATCCATAACCTTCCAAAATAATAGCTCTTAAGCCAAGCAGATAACAAAGTATAAACTGTCCCTATGTGGATGAAATTTATAGGGAGAATTACATGTGGCATAACATACCTACTGCAAGCTCTGCCCTGACCAACGGACTTCCATCTGAAACAACATTCAGAAGGCTTTTAACAATACTTATCTCAGCCCCAACTTTTTCATCGTCGTCACGTTCATCGTCTCCAGCATCCCTAGATGAGTCAAATCCAATATCGAGTAGAGTGCCCAATGCAAAAACAGCAGAAGCTCTAACCTGAAAAGAAGTGCTTTCCAATCATTGACAGGAAAAGAAAAATAATTGAATGTATAGTCAAATTATCATACACGTAGAGCATCTTAATGAAAAACATAACGAACCTCAGGTTGGGGCTCAGATAGTAGAAGTGAAAATACAGTAGGAGCATTCGCCTGCAAGCCTATTATTTGTGCTTCAGTGAAATCTTCCCATAACTTTCCCAGACAAAGACATAGCCACTGTAAAAACAATGGCTCAGTTTGGGTGTCGTTTGGCGCTGAACCACCTTGAAGATGTTTCAAGCAGACATGAATTAGATTCGCTTCAATACAGGCTTCTTGCCCCTTTCTATGTCCATCAACAATGACAGTCAAAACAAATGCAGCCATAGCACGCTGTTCAGGGTACGCTTCCACACTGTCCAAAAACCTGATAAAATACGTATGCCCAGTATCCTTAACCAGATCAACCTGGCATGACTGTCAATTCAAAAGAATATGTCAGTCAAGGTTATCATGCCATATGAACACAAATAAACAGTAGGGGAAGGAAGGACTAAGGGTAGCATTCAGAATTCAAAGTTGGAGATAAACATGTAAATTATATACAAATACATCTAACACAAGAGGAACAGAGAAGGTCCTTGTAGCATACCTTATCAAGTGCTAAGATCTTTGTCCAGATGAACACTAGAATTTGTCGAAGTTCAGGCGTAGTTGTCTGCAATAGCTTCAAAACGTACGGAAAAATTCCAACTGACAAGGCCTACCAAAAATAAGTTGTCATTATAAGATAATTTGCTATGAAATATCATTAACAATTACAACATGCCATAAGCCAATTAACGACAAAAGTCAGACAACCTACCAAATCAACAGCCCATGGACCCATATCAAGAAATCTTCCCAGAAGCACAAGTGCACGGAACCTATGGCATTGACTGAGTAAAACCTGAGTCATAAGATATTTAAAATAATCAGCACTTGCTGCAGATGCATTGAAGGAACATATAAAAAAGGATAAAGGCCTCATAGGGCTACACTTTGCAATTGGTTTACATTATGTCAGAACAAGAAGTTATTAATACTAAACAGAAGAAACAAAACATGCTTGCTGCTAATAGCATCAACAACCATGAGCCTAAAAGCTTGTCCCTCTTCCACTACATAACTATGCAAAATGAACTCTGAATCACACATGCATCATACAAATATGGAGATACTAACTACCCAATAAGTACCCACCCAGTGAGTGGTTGGTCAATGAACAGCAATAAATAAGAACCATCATCAAAAGTTCTCCAGCAACAGCAGAAAGATCAGCAAAGAACAGATGAAAATTTCAGGACTCCTAGGGGGTGTTTGGGAGTGCTTATCAGCTTATCTCCTTCCCCAGGATGTTAAAATGTTTTGCCTTTTGAAAAAACTCCTTATCAGCTTTCCCAGGAAGAAGATAAGCCAATCCAAACACTTCAAAAAATAGTTTATTGCTTTCCCAGGGAGGAGCTAACCTGATAAGCAGTTTTCAAACGCACTCCCAACCCCCCCCCCAAACACACACACACACACAATAGGAACTCGAGAAATGCTTCTTATCATCAGCCACAACATAAAACGAGAATGAACTTATTAACAGTCAAAGAGAGGGTCAGTAAAAGACATGCCTGAAGAACAATAGGCAACTGCTCAGGTGGTTTCTTATGTTCAGACCCATGATCAAGCCACACCTCAAATGCTGTCAACTGTTCCGTGAAGAAAGGACTTGGCTGTAAAAATCATTATAACAACATTCAGGATTAATCAGTAATCATACAAAGCTGGCATCCATGCATCGGTAAATGAGGCTCCTATAAACTAATTACTAAAAATCATTTTAAATATGCATATATCAGACCTGAAACTCCGCAGTAGGATCCTCAAGCAACGTTGGAAGCTGAGAAAGGCAGATTTCAGCAGCCATGTCCCATGCATCCCTGGAATGCACATAATGACAAGTGGTCAAACCATAACTACAATAATCGAGAATTATAACAGCATAAACAAATACCTGTACCTACCACATATGGTGCTGATGAGTTGGAGGCAACATTGGATAAGATACAGGCGAACAATTTGCTGAGCGCATAATTCTCTCTGCAAGTAAAAAGTTCCGAAACAAACTGGCAACCAACAGATCTTGCCTGAATAATCTCTGAAATAGATCTGCAATAAATAAAATCAAGTACTGCCTTCAATCACTGAAATAAAGAGCTAGGCGCATAAAAAGAGGATCATTATCAAATACCATGTGGAAGAACGTTCCAGGCAATTGTGTCTGTAACTGCAGTAAAAATCCAGTTCAGCTCTCCAAGAAGGGTCTTACGGTCAGTTTGGCGGCCAGGTATTCTGTCTATAAGCGAATAATCAAGCGACTCATGTAGTAACGAACGAGTACAGAACCTGGAAAGTTGCACTATATCAGAAAATCGGCAACAGAATAAAGTAATCTACTGTAATAAAGGCAATTTATTTCGGTTTGTATCTTTATTATTAGTATTTCACTGATAGCTAGTAATTAGAAGAGCATTCACCATCTCAACGCAATCTTGATCGGGGTTGTAAGGCAGGAAGTAAACACATCAGCAGGAAACTCGTGACTTTGTGGTAGGGTCTCATGTGCTTCACAAGCTGCTAGTAAAATACAGTCTCTTGATGAAGTTCCTGAAGAACTTGATGGTGTCCAATCCTGGAGCTATACATAAAAGATGATAATGTATTTAGTCACATGCTAAAAACAAAAGATTAATGATATCATCAGGTTACAGATAGCCTATTTTTGGTACCTCAATGAAGGCATTGATGATCATCCCCGCAGCAGAGCAATCAAAAACATATATGGATGGAGTCTTCAACCATGAGTCAAGGTCACTAATAGGCAAAGGGATATACTGTGTATAGCTCTACAACATATGACACCAACAAACAGAATTAGTCCAGCAAATTTATTTTAAAGAAGGTATGAAGAGACTCCAAGTTAAAAATATATTACCCTGTTAAAAAACCATATTTCACCATTGGCAGTTGGCTTAGGTACACCATGACCATTATAATGAAATAGAACCCTTTCAGATTTGGCATACTTCCGACATGTAGTACAGAGTTTCTTCACTTCTTCCACAGTAGGATCTAACTGAATCTTGTACTTGGCCTGTTCATAGTCCATTAAGTTCAGACGACCCTCCTATTGAATTTGCAAGTGTTCAATGGTGTAGTTAAACAACAATCTCACCTTGGGTTGCCACCTTTCATACTGAAAACTCAATGTTTTCCCAATTGTTTCAAGTGCTTTTTGAGGGGCCATAGAGAATGGATCTGAGACCAAATATATCGACATATGGCAAGATGTAAGATGCTTTCAAAAGTTACATGCATCATTTTAATCGACAAGGCTAAACTTCTTGGGGGGAGCAATACCCTCCAAGAAGTAAAGTCAAAAACAAACTTAAGTTTATGACTACAAAAGAAAGAACAAAGCAACACAAACTATTTTTCTGATGGTTTGAATAAATATAGACACATTAAGTAAAAATAAAAGCATGATCACGCTCATACTCACGTTTTGGTATGTAATTATCTTATATGTGTGATGCATGAATTATGATATAAATTCCTTCTAATTGGTTAGGTTTTAGATTTGTATATGTATACACACATACACATACACGTACCCTCAATTTTTAGAATCTCATAAACCCAATACCCACATATCAAGCACATTTAACCATGTACCTATATGCTCGCAACAAGGTAATTAACATGCATAAAGCGTAATGGGTTTACACAATACAAGTGAATCCACTTTAAGTCCAAGTAAATCTAAGGAATCAAGGACACTAAGATTTACAATTCAACATATAACAGATGAGGCAACCTAGGATTTGGAACTCAAGCTAAAAGATTCATGAAAAAACCTTTAACCAAGTCAAGTCCAAGTAAACCTAAGGAACCAAGAAAACTAACCTTTACAATTCAAAACAGATAAAAAAAACAAGGCATCCTAGAATTTAAAAACCAAGCTAAAATATTTAATAAAAACCTTTGAACCAAGTTCAAGCTACTTATTAGTTTGTAGTGCCAATCAACCAAGTGTATATTAGAAACAAACAAGTATCATGGCAGCATCCCTTTCCACCGTGCACCATATTACATATACTTCAAAGACATTGTACCCTTGTCAAAAGGCTAAAAGAATTCGGTAAATACCAAACCAAATTGCAAAATAATAAGATAAATGAAGAAACTTCTGCAATATTGTTCTTCTGTGGTTACACCTAATAAGATAATCATTTCAGATTATTCTTGGGTAATCTTCAGGTTTTACTGTTTTAGTAATCTAAGAAAGATCCAAAGAGACAGGATGTAATGTATTACTTTCAAGCTATCATTTTACAAAATTATGACCAAAATCTGGTATGTAAGGGCTAGCCATTTAATTGAATATATCTGAAGCACTATACATTTTTTGTTTAAAAACCCTCAATACTTTGAAGAAGAAACAAATATGAGAATAGGAAGTGGTCCTAAAATGCATAAATGGAATTAGAATGATGACTAGACATTTATGCCTAACAAAAAGAGCCTAACAAAAAGAGAACATGAATGGCAAGGTTATACCTATCCAGCACTCCATTCTGGCACAGGGTGAAATCTTTATAACATCAGGCGGGTCCACGCTGATATTTAAACATAGAACAAGAGCAACACATCCTGTTTTCATCTGCAGTTAAAAAGACAAAATTTTCAGAATAGTTAGACAAGTATATTATGCACAGCTCCTTCATGAGAACTTTACTTGCAGAAGGCAGAGAACGGGTTTACAGAAGAGTGCATCGTATCTGAGAACAGAGTGACCCAAAGTAAACACTCCTACCGTTAGCACATTGGTAGGTAGAAGACTGAAACTTGATAGAGCAGTGTAAAAATTAAAAAAAAAAAAGATGTTATGATCTTGTGTAAAACAAGCACTTGCTTCTACTTTACCATGTGCCATCCTGAACAGGCCATTCATAAAAAGGGCATGGGGTGCAAAAATCAGTTCACAACCACATGAACTTAGAAATAATGTAGTTTGTTCACACCCAGTAAGTCAAGTTTCACACGCTACAATCTCTTGTCTGAAAGCATAATAGTGAAGATGCACTCGGAAAAAATTCAACTACTTCCACTTGTCATAAGTTTCACTATGTATCCATGCACTCAAATCGCTATACATGAAACAGGTGAGAATTCTGCTTCATGGATAGATGAGGTGGTAGTTATATATAGATTTGTACGTATCCTAAAAGCTTCTAATTACTTCGATCATAAAACTATGATAGCGTTGAATTTTGTCAACAAGGCTTTATTAGTTGATATACATTTCAACTGCATTAAGTTTCCTACTTCATTACAGTATATGCACAATGTTGTAGTGGTCTACAAGCATATCACATTTTAGGACTGTATTACGACCATGACTCTGTAAACCTCATCAAACTTTTACTTCTTGTGCCAAAAATAAGATTGCCTACAAAAATACTTTTTCTAGTAACCGCATAAACTACTATAATCTTACAAAGACCCAAGTAAATCTCTTCCAATCTAAATCTTCACATATATATACCCGATAATGTGTAAGCTTTATCCAATCTAATACCTTAGGAGGAACTTTTAAGTCAAGTTTGCAGACCCTCGTTTAGTTCAGAAACACTAAACCGCTTAGATGAGAGTTGGAATCAATGGACATGACCACCATGAAATACTGCAATCTTGCACTTCATAAACACCACAAAGTTATTTTCTTCCTCCCTAATTTATTCCACAATGTTTGGAAACATTAAATTCGGTTAAAGAGCTAATGGTTTGATACAAAAGGAAGCTAATGCCAAAAAAGTCACATACTTCTGGCTTCTCCTTTAAAACAAGTGGACTAAATAGATCTAGGACCTCAAAATGTCGACCCCCCCCCAAAAAAAAAATTATATCCATCTCCAGATCAGGCCCCATGTGGAGAATAAGTTGATGTTGACCAGTTGCGCACATAGAAATATAAGTAGTTAAAAGCAAAGGGATGCACTAAAGAATCATGTTACAAGAAAAGGCTATCTCATGCACACAAAAATAAGAGACAGGGGAAGAAAAGCTGCCACCCAACCAAAACAATCATTGCAACTATTTTGACTTGGTGTTCTATGTTATGTACACTGTAAGATTTCCTGACGGTCCAAACAAAAGCCTTGAGGATCACAATCCAAATTATAGTTGACGAAGGTTCTTGATGACCTATTAACTTGGAAAGTACTCAACCATGTAATAGGGTCTTTAAAGACAGAAAAATATTTCACAAGCCTTCAATCCCAAAATAGTTGGTGTAGGCTAAACAACGCAATAGATAACCTCATACATTTTCGAGAAATGGATAGCATTCATCAAAGCACTCATATATAAAAGACGAAGAATTGATATATTTCGCTCCTTATACCCCCACAGCTTCTCCCATCTTAATCTTGAACTAACCTCTCCTAACGGCCATCTCTTGTTATGAGTCTCTTTCAAAGGTCCACTTAGAGAATGAACAAACCATCACAACCTTCTCTCTCCTTGTTATTTTCAATCTTATCACTCGATTTGTGGTTGAACAACCGACATTGGCATTCACATTTTTGTTGAACTCGTCTTTCGTGGATTTGTCTCTTGGTAACCCACCATTTTTCCATGAAGGTAGTTACATAGTTGCAGCCGTCACAATTATGCAAGCATACCTTTCAACTTCATTGATTGCATTAAACTCTGAAACTTTGTTGCCATATCATCTGCCCCACGCTTATCATATGGCTAACATCCTCATGCATCACTTCAGTAAAATGCAAATATGAGACACCCTTCCTAGGTACAGAGAAACTCTTAGTGGTCAAGCTCTCAATGCAAATTGACATACAAACAGATGGTCATATAGTTCCACATAACTCTCTTTTTCAATCATTAAGAAAATATTATCAGAGCCAACAACACAAATTCAAAAAATATCCATGATTAGACTAAGTTGAAGCTTATGCAACTATAACCAAACTAAGAAACAAACTCTAAAGAACTTCACTACCAATAACCACTCAAAAAACATAACCCCTGTTTCAAACGCCTTACTAATAAGTAGAGAGAAAATTGTACCCCCTTGGCCGTTGTACATATGAAAAGAATTAAGGTTTTTGGCACTGCCACAATTAACTTTTACATTGCAGCCTTGGCCTTAAATTATCGTTATTACAACAGCAAACAGAAAGCTCAAGCAAATCTCTAAAACAAACTCCTTTTATAATCATGTGAAGTCCAACTAACAAAACGAACCCACCCAAAACTACAAGCTTTTTGTCAAATATTCAACCTTAAAACATGCATAAGTATCAAGACAAATAACCTGAATTCATAATTACAGCTTATGTGCAAGTATACATGATTCCAGGTCACCTCACTCATCCAATTAGTATCAAGTTGGAAACTAATAAGTTCAAAAGAAACAACCACATGCCTTATTTCCCACACTCTTTTAACGACTTTCAAGTTGACATAGGAGCACATTATGTCACAGTTACATAAACTGCAAAAAAGAGAACAATAACGATCCAAGGGTAAATGAAGTAACAGAAAACACAAGAAATTACCCGGTCCTTAGGGCGCCATTTTGAGACCAAGCCACTTTCAGCAGGACCCGATGGGGTGCAAACCTCAAATGCATCATGCCGAAGCTCAGACAAAACAACATTTTGAGGCAAATACGCCATACTGGTAGCCGCTATCCCGGTGACCACCGCATTCCCATTTCCAACTCCATAGCTAGTAGTAGAAGTAGTAGTAGTAGCAACCGTGTCGGAATCTTCCTTATCCCTCCTCTGCACTGCAGCTACTGAATCAGAAGAAGAATCCCTATCCCTATTTCCACCATCCACTACTCCATCTTGAAGAAGAACGCTTTGATTCAAACTGGAATGCTGCGAATTCGAATACCCGTCGATATGATTAGAAACTGCCATTGACGACTGCGACTGAGAAAACCTAGACTCCATCAAATCTCCCAATGCCATTCAATTCCAAAACAAACAAACAAACCCTTAGCCCTAGATAAGGACAACCGTGTGTTGTCCCCCCACAGCCCTCCAAACAACCTCGTTGAAAACCGATTTACACCTTTTTGAAAGAGAGAAGCGAATCCCTAATCAACGAAGCCGCTAAACCAGCGGCGCATGGAGATTCTTCTGAGAAATGGAAGGGGATTATCCAGCTTCGTCCAAAACCCCAAAGATTGAGGGTTATGAGATGGGAAGCGATGTGATTGGTGTGTCTGAAAACCCTAGAAAGAGATGAAGAAACCCTAGAGAGAGCAGAAGAAGAAGCAGGTGATGATGGATTGATGGAGGGATATGGAGGCGCATGTACAGTAGTGCGGCTGAACCCCAAAGAGAGAGAAAGAGAATCGAGGTCCGAAATGGTGGATTTTTATTTTATTTCTTTATTTATTTATTTATAAAAATAACTCATATGTCAAATAAACTTTATTTGTAGTAATAAATGACCCCTCAATTTCATATTTCTTACAGTTTTGATCGTTGTCGTAACACTAGTCGTCCTTCTGGGTTGCTTAAGTTTTGGATTTGGTCCTTAAAAAGACTGTTTATATTGATGGCCTCTAACTTTTTAATTTAATAACATTCAAGGAATTTGGAGTTAACAACATCAGTTAGCAACCGTTAGGGGACGTTTGATTCGCAAAATGTTTTTAGATTGAATGGAATCTAACAAAAGAATTTGACTTTGAAGGAATTGGAATGAAATTTTATCAGGTTTAGCCACCTGTTTGTTTGATAAACATTGGAATGAAATATGTTAAACAAATTAGAATATGTCTGTTTGGTTCACATATTGTAACTTTGGAATTGGAATGAAATATTGGTAAATGGCCAAAATACTCTTTTGAAAATTTGAAGCCGAAATCCAATTATTGTGGTTCAGATCGATAGTGGTCGAGAGTAGATCGGACAAGTAGGGGTCGTGGTGGTGGTCAACGATGGTGGTTCAAAACGACGGTAGTTTAGAACAATGGTGTTCAATGATCGATAGTGGACGATGGTAGTTCGGACACGTGGGGGTTGTGGTGGTGGTCAGCGATGGTGGTTCAGAACGGCGGTAGTTTAGAACAATGGTGTTCAATGATCGATAGTGGACGACGATAGTTCGGACTAGTGGGGGTCATGGTGGTGGTCAGCGATTGTGGTTCAAAACGGCGATGGTT
>LUCG01306186.1:0-12993 GCA_001633085.1 Carthamus tinctorius
AGAGAGAGAGAGAGAGAGAGCGAGCAAACCGTGACAGGTTGGGGAAGCCGCTCACGAAACCACGCCCGAGCCCGTCGGAAGGCGTACCACGATGGGTTGAGCCCATCGAGACCGCTGTGAAACCGCTCCGAAACCAAAAGCGTGGTACTCTTCGGCCTTAGAGCGTATTTCATTAACATGTTTTGACACCAAAGTTTTAAAAAAAACTAGGTTAAATATACACCTAACTATTAATTGTATTTTCATAAACATCAATACGAAACTTATTCTTTACATTTACATGATTTGACACCAAATTTTATATAAATAAATGTACATACAACAATACATATTTTGAACTCCTTCTTAAGCATGAAGTCTAATCAAACTTTGATGGTCCATCAAAATGGGGAAATGCTTTCATTTAAAAATTTATTTACAAATCATATTTGTGATGCGAAAGGTTAAATTCACTCTTACATATTGAGATAGCAGGCTACATACATCTTTATATTGTTTAATTCACATTTCTCACACACACATATATAAATTAATATCAAAATCTACTTTTACATTAAAAATATATGATTTACCATAATTTTGAAACAAACAGATTTACACGTAGCATCCATTTATGGTTTCTATTTTAATGTTTCATAGATATTATATTCTTAGACGAAAGTTTAAATAAAAAACTTAAATTTTGATTGTGAATGTAAGGACAACTGATAGCACATCATATGATATTCAGTATTTTTCAGTCTGAATATTATATTATTCATTTTTAATAACTCATTATATTCGGTCCGAATAATTCTGTATCATTCAGACCGAATAATAGTCAAATAGAATGCGTATTACGATCTCGATTGTCCTTGTATTTGCAATAAAGTTTGAGTTTTTAAAAAATGCGTAACGGACAGGTGGGCTAGGTGGGCTCGGGCGGGTACCGGTACGGTGGCGACGGGCTGGGCGGCAGGTTGGCGGTGGCTGGAACGAGCGTTGTAGCCACACCGTTGAAGCCCAACTTCATATCTCTCTCTCCCTCCCCCTCTTATCCTTTCTCTCTGTCTCTTTTTTTATTAAAAATATGTATTGAGTATTTGGTTTAGTAGGTTTGGGTATTAATAGAGAGGGCTCCAATTGGTTTATTATGGGTTTATTGAAAAGCTGATGTGACACAGATAAGACAGCGCCACAGCGGGTCGGAGAACTTGGGTACTGATAGTCTTATGCGGGTATTCTTTAAGATAACAATTTATATAATTTATAATATAAAAAAACTAAGGAATAGAATAAATAGGCAGCTTCTGGGTTCCAATATACAAGTTGCCCTTTTCTTCCACACGCCCCCTCCCTCCACTCTTTCTTCCAAAATATTCTCTTCTCTTCTCCAATCTCCAATCTCCAATCTCCATTGCTGTGGTTCATGCTTCTGTAATCATCACCATGCCGATAACCGGACCTCATTCTTCAGCTCTTCTCCGTCGAGCTTCTTCTTCTTCTTCTAGGTCCTCCGCCACCACCACCACCAGGCACTTCCACTCTTCTTCACTTTCCGGTAAACCTCCATCACCTTCACCTTCACCACTCGCCTCTCGCTCCCGATCTCATCACGCAACCGCATCCGCCGCTTTCCGCTCTCTCCGATCTCCGTGGAGCCACGGCGTCGATTGGAAGTCTCCTGCTTCTCTCTCTTCTCAGATCAGGACCACTGCTTCTCCTGTCCTTGACCGTTTCCACCGCTCTCTCGCTACTATTGGTAATTAATTCCTTTCATTTCTTATTTCTCTTTGCTTATATAGCTGCTATCAATCATTGATTTTCAAATTTTTTTATTTTGTTTGCTTAATTGCTTTGGTTTTAATTCTCTGTGATTCAAAATTTTGTTATTTTTTTCTGATACTAATTGGTAGTGGTGATGTTTGACCTGAAATTTTATTTCCAGTTGATGCGATTTGAATTAAGGTTATGATCATAACCTTGTAGTTTAGTCTTCCATTAGTGATTTAGAATTACAACGATACTGTAACTATAAGCTACTACGGTACTACTACCTCAGCCTAGCTAATAGCGCTTTGTTTATAGACTGGTCTGAGGGATTATATCAACTTTCTTGGTTGGTTATATACTTCTGTTATTATATTAAACTGACTACATAAGTATTAACGTGAATAGAGACACATATCACAAAAGGTTGACAAAAATTCTATGCTTTTTTTTGCTTGCTATCTACCTGAACTTTGTGACTGTTTATTCGTTTTAGATCTGATTCTTGTGCTTAAATGCATCTACAGCCTCCAAGAATGTTTTCAATGGGATTTTGACTGGTCTCCCAAAGCCTGGAGGTGGGGAGTTTGGAAAATTCTACAGTTTGCCTGCTCTGAACGATCCAAGAGTTGGTAATTTCCATAAACTTTTGTATTTCACTTAATACATGCACGTTGTATTTTTACTTTTGGAGTATATAATCTTTATATACGACAAATGAAACTCACACACACACCTCGCCCCTTGGTGAGGTTGGAACCCACCACTAGAAAGGTTGGGTAACCGAATACCGTCGGCCCATAGGCCCTTTTGGTAAGCACTATGTCTGTCTTGGCCTTTTCAATTCTGAACTTTTTGGCTTCTATTTTCATTTAAATTATCTATACATTGACGACAATTCATCTTGCATCTCACTTAACACTTATCAAAATTCTGTTCCTATGGAGATCAGACAAGCTGCCATATTCGATTAGGATTCTCCTCGAATCAGCAATCCGTAATTGTGACGGTTTCCAAGTCACTAAGGAAGATGTTGAGAAAATCATTGATTGGGAGAAGACTGCTCCAAAGCAAGTTGAGATTCCATTCAAGCCGGCTCGTGTTTTGTTGCAGGTATCTGATTTGAACTTTCTGGCTCAATTTTGCATGATGAGCTTTAAGAACATGCATTCTATTAATACATAGAAGAAATTGTTTTGTAATGTGTGTGTGTATTTCAGGATTTTACTGGTGTGCCAGCCGTGGTAGATCTTGCATGTATGCGTGATGCCATGAATAATCTTGGCGGGGACTCTGACAAAATCAATCCTTTGGTATGCATGACTAAATTGATTACTTTCTTATTACAATAGGCCAATCGAGTTAGGTGATGATCTGACCTGCATTCGCTGGAATTGATATATTTGTTAAAACATGTTTATGCATGTTGACTGTGAACTTTATGCTAATTTTTATCAGTGGACAGTGAATAGGTACTACCACTGTCCACCGTTACAAATTAGCATAAAATGCATTGCGTGCATATGTATGCTAGTCTCTTGATATTCTTTCCTGTTGTTTGCATCTCATTTTGATATGCTGCTGCAGGTTCCTGTGGATCTTGTCGTAGATCATTCGGTTCAAGTTGATGTTGCTAGGTCTGAAAATGCAGTAGAAGCAAATATGGAACTTGAATTTCAGAGAAACAAGGAGAGATTTGCTTTTCTTAAGTGGGGATCCAAAGCTTTTCAGAACATGCTTGTGGTTCCACCAGGATCTGGTATTGTGCATCAGGTATACGGGTTGATGATCAGACTATATTGGGGCTTATACACCTTGGATAACATTGCTTATCTATCTAGATTCTACTGACACAATTACTCTGGGCAATGCTCTTATGTTATTTGTTTTGCTTATTGGATTGAAGTATCTCTTGATTAAATTCCAGTTTCTTCGTGTTTTCCATTCTTTTCAAATGTTTCAAGTAGATGTAACTGGTGAAGGAAACATTATTAATTTTATTCATTACCATTTCAGGTTAACCTTGAATATCTTGGACGAGTTGTCTTCAACACTGATGGAATGCTCTACCCTGATAGTGTTGTCGGAACTGATTCCCACACTACAATGATTGACGGGTTAGGTGTTGCTGGTTGGGGAGTTGGAGGAATTGAAGCAGAGGCCACAATGCTTGGGCAGGTAAGGACACAAATGCTTTAGTGAGCCTTCTTTCTGCCATGATGAATGCTAGATTCCTAATATTCAGAACTTTTACCATGTTTCGTGTTTACACATATCTGGACGTCCTCCATAGTATTGGCTTACGTCTTGTTGCTTAGTGTTGATTGTTGATGTCCAGCTGTTTGGGTTGCTCCCTCATGGGGTGAGCGATTTGGGTTAAATCCTGAGATGTAGTTATCAGTTGGACACTATTTCTACATAGTTTGACAAGTTGGTCAATTACTTGTAGTTACAGGTCACATTAGTGTCGTGTTAGGATATAGTGGCAATGTTTGAGACGGAGTTTTGAGATTTGGATTTGGATTGGATTGCCTCTTTAGAGCTGCTTAGTTTTAAAGGCTGCATAAACTTGACTGATACATGTTCACTCTTTTATCAAAATAATGACATCAATTTCATGTTCTTTGAATTCACTCGTGATTTCTGTTTAATTTTATTGCTCTAGCCACACATTTTTAAACCCGAGAGAATCATTAGTAATAGGATTGCTAAAGTGGAGCAAAGATTATGTAAGTTATTAGTTTCTAGAGAGCACATAAGTCGCTTCCCCCGGCACTGCAGAGTAGGGATTAACCTCTTTCCTTCTAGGTTCTAAGCAGCTTTACCCTGATTATCTGTTACAGATTAATGTCATAGGGTTATATTCTTGCAAGATGATATTGGAACTGCCATTTGAAAATGAAGTTACTCGTAGTTATAGTCTTATAGATGGGTGTGAAAGGCAGATTCTTCTGCAAGTTATCTAAACATATATTTTCATATTGGCAGCCAATGAGCATGGTTTTACCTGGTGTTGTTGGGTTCAAGTTATCTGGGAAACTGCGCAATGGTGTAACAGCTACCGATTTGGTTTTGACCGTCACCCAAATGTTAAGGAAGCATGGTGTCGTAGGCAAATTTGTTGAATTCCACGGTAAGTGAACTTAGTCGTGGTTTGCAGCGGCATGCTGCAAAAAACATTCACACACTGATATTTCCGTTTTATTTGTCAGGGGAGGGTGTGGGTAAAATATCACTTGCTGACAGGGCTACTATAGCCAACATGTCTCCCGAATATGGTGCAACAATGGGGTTCTTCCCAGTGGATCATGTTACTCTTCAGTATCTCAAATTAACTGGACGAAGTGATGATACGGTATGTTCATTATCATTTTTTTATGTTCATCATCATTTGTGTGGGGGCATGTGAATGAATTATTTCATAGTCTGCCCATGCCTCTTGCTTTCAATCTTGATGAACTTACTCCTTTGTGCATTTCAGGTTGCTATGATCGAAGCGTACTTACGTGCAAACAATATGTTCGTCGATTATAATGCGGTATGGTGCCTTGCCACCTTCTATTATTTACTGCCCACTTGGGTTGGTGTATTATAGTCTAATATGTAACTATGACATTTCGAATTTCAGCCACAACAAGACAGAGTCTACTCATCATACTTGGAGCTAGATCTTTCAGATGTAGAACCCTGTATTTCAGGGCCAAAGAGGTGCGTCTTTGTGCGTTCAAGAGGTCCCACATAAATGTTAGTCTTTGTAGTGTTATCTATCTGTGTACCAACTTGTTTGCTGTTTTCTTTTGGCAGACCTCATGACCGAGTCACTTTGAAAGACATGAAAGCAGATTGGCATTCTTGCTTGGATAATAAAGTCGGATTCAAAGTGAGTTTCTCTTGAGGTTTGAGAGTATAGCATTGGTTCCTGAGCATCTAAGTCTAAGTTTAAATATTTTCATGCATAGAAATCTACAGATAATTGACTCTTGACATCCCCCCACCTTTGTAGGCGCCACATGAACTGGCAGCTATGATATCACATAATTTCAAAGTTTTGTAGCATTCAATAACTTGCAACTTGCATTGCAGGGTTTTGCTGTACCAAAGGAGGCACAAGACAAAGTTGCAAAATTTTCTTTTCATGGACAGCCAGCAGAGCTTAGGCATGGCAGTGTTGTGATTGCTGCTATCACAAGCTGCACAAATACATCAAACCCTAGTGTTATGCTTGGGGCAGGTCTTGTTGCAAAGAAAGCCTGTGAATTGGGCCTAAAGGTTAGTCATGCGATTTTGGAGTCTTTTTTTTTATTTGTGACGCCACTTCAATTTTCAATTCCTTGTCTCTTCAACTCTGGATTTATAATTTGCCTTCTAACCTAATTTCTTCATCAAATGCACAAATACTAGGTCAAACCATGGGTTAAAACAAGTCTTGCTCCAGGATCTGGAGTTGTTACAAAATATTTGCTCCAAAGGTATTTGCCTCAATTGGTTGAACACGAGTCCTATAACGTTGCTTTTCTACTTCACATATATCATTAACTCACAAAAGTAAAAGACTAACATGGCTATGAGCTTTTGGTTGATGCAGTGGGTTGCAGAAGTATTTGAATGAGCAAGGTTTCAACATTGTTGGATATGGCTGCACAACATGTATTGGCAATTCAGGGGAATTGGACGAGTCTGTTGGTGCCGCTATAACTGAAAATGGTAGGGTCATCCTTGTGTTTCTTTACTTTTAGCTGATTAAGATATTGTAGCCTCCAGTACATTCACATCTTGCTGCTATTTATTTGGTGGTCGCCTATCACTTTCTGGTTGTCTGTGCAGACATCATTGCCTCAGCTGTTCTCTCTGGGAACCGAAACTTCGAGGGGCGTGTTCATGCCTTAACGAGAGCAAACTATCTTGCATCACCCCCTTTGGTTGTTGCTTATGCACTTGCTGGCACGGTAAGAATTTGACTTGGATTTATTATAAATACTTTATTCCGTTTGAAATCTATCATGAGTAGATTATGAGCGTCTAGAAATATTCCCCTTAAAAAGAAGGATTAGTTCACAAAAATGAATTTGCGAATCGAATGCAAGTCAAATTGATTCATCTTAAATGGACTTGGGACTAATGATTTTTTGAAAGATGGTAGGGTAAGTAGTGTGTTTTGCGGAATGTAGTTGCAGCTCATGAAAACATCTTTGTTGAATTTTTTAACATTCTCTTTGCCACCCGAAAAATATGACAACTTGAAAGCCATCTAAAAGTCAAATTTAGTCAATGGCACCACATTTATCATATCGTGGAAGTTGATATGAGGGTCGCTTGTAAAACAAACTTTCACAAATTCTAGGATCATCCAAGTTCTTATTCTTTGATATTGTATTAGGTAATTATGCGCTTGTTTCTAATTCATTGCATCAGCTTACTGAATGTCACTTCTGTTTCCCAGGTTGACATTGATTTTGATAAGGAACCAATTGGGGTTGGAAAAGATGGAAAGGACGTATATTTCAGTGATATCTGGCCAAGTACCGAAGAAATTGCTGAGGTAAGCACCTTGTGAAGTACCAACTCCGTCCCAAAATAACTGCCCATATTAATGTCTCAAAACGAGCATCCACCTTTAAAAGTTAGCGTCTATGTTCCAATTCTTACCTTATTTATGAGATGGAGAAGTTCATTACGTCTTGGAACATATTAAGGGTAAAATTGTCATTTAGTTAATTTGAAAGTTGTAACGACGATTATACATTTCTAAAACTATGTGCCTTTTTCATTGTGGACTTCCATTTTGGGACAGAGGGTATTTTTCTAGTTGCTGTTTGGTGGTTGCTAATTGTCTGATTTTATGTTTTAAACTGGAAATATTATTGGTGCAGGCTGTTCAATCGAGTGTTCTCCCCGCCATGTTTAAGAGCACTTATGAATCCATCACTCAGGGAAATCCCATGTGGAATGACCTATCAGTCCCTGAATCTAAGCTATACTCATGGGATACAAACTCTACCTACATTCATGAGCCACCATATTTCAAAAACATGACAATGGACCCCCCTGGGGCCCACGGTGTGAAGGATGCCTATTGCTTGCTGAACTTCGGTGACAGCATCACAACGGATCACATTTCGCCCGCAGGAAGCATCCACAAGGACAGCCCAGCTGCAAAGTTTCTTCTTGAACGTGGTGTTGATCGCAAGGACTTCAATTCTTATGGCAGTCGTCGAGGTAATGATGAAATTATGGCAAGGGGTACTTTTGCCAATATCCGCCTCGTCAACAAGCTCTTAAATGGGGAAGTTGGCCCAAAGACCATACATGTTCCCACCGGAGAGAAACTCTCGGTGTTCGATGCAGCATCAGTAAGTTTCCTAAATATGATTGTTAAGTGTCCATATTTCTATTTTAGTTTATCCCATAATAAGCTTTCATACTTTTCAAAAGAAAGTATCCACCTTCTAATTCTAGCCCTAGTTAAGGCAGGGGCAGATCCACCTTGTAGAGGGTGAGGTCAACTGCCCCAGTCAACCTTTTAAAAAACAAACTTTTACCTTTCAGAGTTCTTCACCCTGCACCCTTCTACAGCTCCCAACTCCACTATAAATGTGATAAACCTTTTAAATGTAATAAAAATTTTAACCCACCCTTTTACATCTCCCGACCCGCCAGAAATGCACCCCTTTTAAATGTACTTTTTACCCCACACCTTTTTACCTTTCACCAAAATTCCTAGATCCGACACTTATCCAGAGAAGGAGAAATTCATTGCTCCCTCTATTATTAAGAACGAAATTGTCATTTAATTAATTAAAAAGTGTAATGATTACATAATTCTAAAACTGTCGTTTTTTTATCCGAACATAGTTCACGTCTACCTCTCGATAAAGTCGCATGGATAAAAAAAGTTGAACTATACAGAATAGAAGTCACCATTCTATGATAAAAACACGGGGAACCTTTCAAATAATGCCGGAATCTAGGTGAATTCTGAGCGGGAGTAGACACTTTTATAAAAAAGAAATAGTGAATTATTGTTTCCATAAAGAAGTTATATGTATCTTGCTTATACAACCATTGTTTCTGTTTGCAGAAATACAAAGCTGCTGGTCAGGATACAATTGTGTTGGCTGGAGCAGAGTATGGAAGTGGAAGCTCCAGAGATTGGGCTGCCAAGGGTCCCATGTTATTGGTAAGTTAAAGAAGATTTTGCACCTATCTTCATTCCTTAAAACCTATCAACCTTTTTGGTTCAGTTATTTAATGATTATAATGGATGATACATATAGGGAGTTAAAGCGGTAATTGCAAAAAGCTTTGAGAGGATTCATCGCAGTAATTTGGTGGGAATGGGCATTATACCACTTTGCTTCAAAGCTGGTGAGGATGCCGACACACTACAGTTGACCGGTCATGAACGATACACCATTGACCTACCAAGCAACATTAGTGAGATCCGGCCTGGTCAAGATGTCAATGTCAGCACCGACACCGGAAAGTCCTTCACGTGTACTGTCCGCTTTGACACCGAGGTACTTCTTCACTTCATTTGTTTCAGTCCTAATTTACAAATTTATGTGAGAGAGATGGTGTAAGCTGTCAAATTATTGGCTTAACAAGTCATTCAGGGAGGACCACTTATACATTCATCAGGAATATGGACATGTTATTCATCATGAGTGTTTTGATTCATGATGAACAACACGTCCACCTTTGTCATGAATGTGTTATTTATGATGAATATTTATCCAAAAAAGGGACACGTGGTGTGCTATGGGCGGTTCTTGGGTTCTCAAAGAAAAACGAACTCCTCCCCTCTGTGTGTGTGTATACACACACACATAAATCATGTTCAGTTGCAAACTTAACTTCCTTTGTGAACTTGGGGCAAAAGAGTGTGTTCCACACATCCATAGGATATTCATTATGAATGTTGGCGTTCATTATTCATGATGAATGAGGACAAATGTAAGATGATGTTGATTTTGGGTATGGTTTATGGCAGGTGGAATTGGCTTATTTCAATCATGGTGGCATCCTTCCATATGTTATCAGACAACTATCAGCACAGAAATGATGTGGTACTTACCGGAGAGAGTTTTAAGGTTAATTCAATTGTACAATTTGAGCAAACTCAAAAATAAAAATGTATGATTTGTTGCATATCATCAAGGGAATGGAATTTTGACAATTATTGTAATAATTTCCATGCTATTTATTTCCTTTGATTTTTATGGGGAAGATAGATATCTCAACTGATTTACACACAGGATAAATTTATTTGTATTTGCTCTAATTTTTGTTTTGCAATCCAGAGGGATTTATGGAAACCATTTAATATCATGACGACTTGTATTATTTTTTTTGGAAGGCAATATTATTAAAAGCATTGTTTGAATTTCAGACGTTACAAATAATTGAAATTGACTATATATATAGTGTATTTGTTAAAGATTCCACAATCCTCAAAAATAGTCTTTTTTTTATATAGATATAGAAAAAAAGAAAGACAAGACCTTGAGGTCACGGGTTCAAATCCTGTCTCCGCAATACTTTTTGTCAAAAAAAATTGATACGACTTATTTGAAATTAATTGCACAATTCATAAAAGGAAAAAGTCTCTATCACTATGGCTTATATTTGACCAAGAATAAAGTGTTATGATTCTTAACAACCCATGTGATAACTTTTTAAGTTAAATATCTGAAGAATATATTGCGGAAATTCATAATCTCAAATAGATAATAATAATAAACCCATCTTTTATACAGAAATTCATCCCACAGAATCGTTCACTTTTCTATTTCTTACACAAATTTCACATCTTTTTATATATAACTTTGGTAAATTTAGAATGTGGTCAACTAACCATATACGTGAACTATCAAAATGGTCTTTGTATATCCAACAACGAACATATGATGAGTAACACATAACAATTATCGATGAGTTTTGGACGGTGGCAACAACCAAAGACGTGTTTCAGTTCTATTAATCTGTTTTGCAAAATTATCAAGCAAGTCGAAACCAAATCAGTGATAATAAAATATAGAGTAAACTATAACTTTGGTCCCTATGGTTCACATGAATCATTGAAAATGCTCCTTAGGTTTCAATAACTGCAATTAACGTCTTTACTGTTTGCATTTTGCATTAAAAGTAGACCGTGGTCACCAACGGTCAAATGGGGTGAAGGGAGATTATTCTTGTTGAAGAAGGGGAGTTGGGACGGTGGTTGGTTGGAGTTGTAGGTGGTCGTGGTGTGCTTGTCGAAAAGAGAAATGGAAGGGGGATAGGGAAGGTTGGGGAGTTCCAGGTGTGGTGATGTGGTCGTCGGAGAAGACGTTTGAGGAGAGTGCCAAAGAAGACCGAAGGAGATGTTACCATCCCTGTTTTCATGTGCATATGTACGTTATATATATATATATATATATATATACATAATATTAATATCAATATATAGAATTAAATTAAATTACAGTTTGTTCTGGCTTAAAAAGTTGTATAACTTCTTCTTCCTGTAAAAGCAAAAAGACAAAAATACCCCTGACTCAAAAAGACAATTGTAACAGAGTTAGCAACCAAGAACTACTTTCAATGCAAAAATTGCAAACATTAAGAACGTTAATTGTAGTTATTGAAGTCTAGGGATCACTTTCAGTGATTCATGTAAACCACAAGGACCAAAGTTGTAGTTTACTCTAAAATATATCATTCAAACTTAATAATATCTTTAAACTATTTTTGGAAACAATCTTAATATTTTATACCTAAAGATTTGAACTTTTTCAATAAATAACAAATGCGATTAGCCCTAAAATGAGGGATCAAGAAGTCCAAAAATCATAACTAGAAATGACCTTTTTTGTTGGAAATTTTGGAATTTATATGATCATGTAGTGAAGGAGGTTCCTTTTTTTGGGGGAAGGGGGTTGCGGCCTAAATGGGTCATGATCCTACCTTGGAAAACACCATTTTCATACAACTTAAACAAACAAGGCAAATTACACAAAACTCCCTTCTACTGTTACATTTCTGCTAAATAAGGCAGTGGCCAAACAGGTAATATGATATGTAGATCCGTCGTCGTTTTTCAAAACTAACGCTTGCATCATAACTGGAGATATCCATTTAGCAAAATATGGTATAAGCGGCTTCCGCCGAAGAACGCTTATGTTTGTTGAAAATGATACAAGGGTAAATGTATTTTAGTTATTTTCAAAAGACCCTGAATTGACGGATGACTGAACTGTAAAGTTGGTGATCTATATGTACGTATTAAGGGTATGTCTTTAGTTTAGATCTAACGGATTTGATGAATTTCTCCTAAGGGTTCACATCAAACTAGTGGTAGTTGATGCGTCGGTGAACGTAGGCATGGCTTTATTTCTGAGGATCTGATATCTCTCACAAAATTAGAGAAACCTTAAAAGTACCTCGAATATGTGCTTCAAGAACATTGCAACGACGGTCAAGTTAGTAACCAAAAAACTAGAAAGAAATAAGAAGAAATAGTTGTATGCAAATGCCAAAATACTACTATTATACATTACTTCTATTGTGATGGCTTTTTGTATGATGTGTACTTTGGTCGTTCTATTTGACAACCGACTTGTTATAAAAGCTTGGGTAGAAGACATGCACCAAGTCTAACAAGCAGCAACAACGTTCCAGGGAAAAATGTAGTCTCTGCTTGATCTAAAATGCATTGATGCCCTTTTCATCGATCTAAAAATTTGTTCGACATTAACGAGGCCAACCATCTAATTACTTATATAGGTACAAATTAATTAGAAGGATTTGATGAATTATGCATAGTTAAATAAATTTTAGAATGGATTGGATTGGATTGAGGCGTCAACATCATTTTCATTTTTTTTGAACGACAAATAACACACACACCCAACAAATCTAATCCTAAATCTACTCCACTACCTACGACGGGACTCGAACCCATAACCACAAGAAAAGAAGACCTTAACACCACTCCAAATACCGCTGGGCTACAAGCCCGTTGCATTAATGATAACCAAACCAATACCTTTCTTCGTTTAAAAATAAAATAAATGAAATGTTAAAGTGGGGACTAATGAAAATTATCGGCAGAAATGGCGGCAAAGGCGTGTCACGTGACCATCCTTGTTTTTCAAGTCATTGACCAACAGCTGCAAATTTTTCCTCCTCCTTACCTTCCGTGTGAATCAAACAACGAACTTACTCTAAGATGGATTCCTCAACTCCTCACCTTCAATTTCACAC
>LUCG01306188.1:0-11816 GCA_001633085.1 Carthamus tinctorius
TTCTCTACTTCTCATTTTCTTAGCACTTCTCATTTGAACCTTTCCCTACATAAATATATATATATATATATATATATATATCATGTATGTTCTCTAAATTAATCCAGGGAAGAAGATTAACTGACTAATTACTTCAAAGTCCTCAATCCTCATGTATCACATGCTACCACTGTCCCATTTCCTTCGTTGCCGATCACCGGTAAAAATAGTAGTTTATCGACTAACCATCTATATTGCGTGACATCAACTTGGGGAGGGGGGTTGCCTCATCCATGCGGGCATTTTGCTCAAACGGAAAGGAACTTAGTCGACAACCTTGCATTCCACTTCCCTATATTTTAACGTGTATTTACGTTACCAAATACAAGCCCATCCGGGGTATGAGCTACCTTAGTATTCACAAAAATACTTAAATGGTCCCTAATCCTTTATGCTAAAGCACTCACCAAGGTATATCTCTTAACTTCATTGATTTTGGCATCATTAGTTCCCCTGATGATAACGTTATCAACGTAAATAAGAGCAGAAACATAGACCGTACCACTTCTGTAGATAAAAAGGGAATGATCGGCACATGAAGCATTTTCTTTGCCTAATCACTTTTCAAGGTCCCTGCAAATTTGTTTGGCGGTGTTGGTGTATCTCAAACTGTTCCTAATCTTCTTTTCTATAGCTGTAGTGAGCCATCCTTTGATTATGACATCACATTCTTTTCATGGCATTTAATTTTGCAACCCCTCTTCCGACATCTTTCTCCCGTCGATGAAACTGACTTAATTTGTCCCAAAGAGGAAGTTTTTCATCTTCTTCGACCAATCCATCCAGTTGTCATTCAACGTTTCGTTCACATGCTTCTGTCGAGGATAGTCCGATGCATGGATGTAATAGGGTGTGTTTGGATGCACTGGTGGTATGGAGAGTTCCCTGCCAGTGTTTCAATGTTGCTTTCATGTATATTTTTCTTCATGGCATGGTGTGGTTCTTTAGAGTCGGCTGCTGTTTCGTGTTAGGGATCTTAGATCATTTGCTGCGGCTCTGATACCATATGCAAATCAGAAGCAGATTGATTTTCTCATTAACCTCGAGGGGTTATAAATACAACATAATCCCTTCAATTATGGTAGAAATTAGCACATAGATATTATAGAGATATACATGGCAAGCAGGATAAAGGAAGGGATATCATTTCCTTCGATTTGTTACCATTAATATGGTCATTTTTTATCCTAAAGTTTTTTCTAAAATAGTTAAATTGGTTTAAATCCCATAAAATCACTATATGATATGAAGCTTTCCTAACATTTTCCTTTTGCATTTCAGACTTGTAGCTTATCTTCTGCTACCTAATTATCCCGTGATGAAGGATATACCCATATCTAATTTCCTACTAATTTCAGGTTGGGTTGCCAAATGTGGGAAAATCTACACTTTTCAACACCCTCACAAAGTTGTCTATACCAGCTGAGAACTTCCCATTTTGTACCATTGAACCTAACGAGGCACGCGTTCATATTCCAGATGAGCGATTTGAATGGTTATGTCAACATTTCAAACCAAAGAGTGAGGTTTGGGCTCCAATATTATATGTTCTGCTAAAGTATTGTGCTATGTGTTGTTCANGAATGCGGAAAGAGTTGATTCTTAATGACTTTTAACTTCTACAGCGGTTCATTGCTAGCTTATCCTAATCTACAGTGGTGGGGTCAGATGATATGCACATTACTCTTATTTGGCTGGGCAGGTCTCAGCATTTTTAGAGATACATGATATAGCTGGGCTAGTTAAAGGAGCACATGAAGGCCAAGGGCTTGGAAATAATTTCTTATCTCACATTCGTGCAGTTGATGGCATATTTCATGTTTTACGTAAGATATTCTTTTGAATGTTTTTGTTACATTTTGCTAGTTATCTGGATTTTCATTCATAGAAAATAATGTTAAAACACACACAAAGTCATGCAATTCGTCGTTTATAAATCTAAGAACCCGTGCTTTTTTTGGTAGACTTCTTTACTTTGTGGTAAAGAGAACCAAAGCTTTCTACTAGTGTGAGTACTAAGTAAAGTCTTACTAGTTGTACATTTTATAACGTGACAGGTGCGTTTGAAGACCCAGATATCATACATGTTGATGACTCTGTGGATCCTGTAAGAGACTTGGAAGTTATAACTGCAGAATTGCGGCTGAAGGTGTGTTAAAGATTATCTTCTTCTTGAGGCTACCTTTTGTCTTTCTATGATATCTAGGTTGCCAGCCTCTAGTTTTTGCATTTCTCAACTGTTGAGTATGATATGACAATATTTACCATACTTCCTCGATTCCACTGGGCATGTTAGCTGCCTGTAGTGTTTAAACATGTTACTGCACAAGACTCCAACATGGGAAAAATGAAACCTTTAATAAGACTCCAAAGGCAGGAGTATGTCTAGTTGTTAGAAGATTGATGTAAAACTTGTAACTGTAATCAACTTCTCCTTGAACCATTGCAAATCTCTTATTGATACATATTATGATGAATCAATCACATATGTTGAAAATAAAAAATCTATGTTATATTCATGTTGTTACATCGTGAATTATGCGTGCGTGTAACTGGACTGACCTCTTCTTTGTCAGTTTATGTGAGTGAATCAGTGATGCAAATCATCTTTGCCTACCCGCTTTCCCTTTCTCCATGGATATATATCCGGTAGTTGATCCCTCTTGAGGATACACTATTATATTGTTTAGATATCTTGGCGGTAACTGAACTTAACGGTATGAGGCTACTAAACTGGTTAAGCAATGACCAATGACATCAACATTAAATGAATGGATCTACAATGGCATTTAATAGCTTGACATTGAAAAGGTTGGTGTCTTCAACAGTACTTCCTCTCGTTTTACATGTAGTTTATAGTGAATGACTTTAGGTAATCCTAGTTCCCACAAGTTAATAAGCTTATTTATCTGTCAAGTGAAACATGGAGTGAACTTTGTGCAATCTAAAGGTATATCCTGTTTGTAAATTTCATGCACTACCAAGGGATGCATGAAGGGCATTGCCAGTTGTAAATTTGAGGATGAAGATGAAGTAAACTGAATGACGAGTATCCTAAGTTATGCAGTTGAGAGAAGGTGAAAGTAGCAAAACTGCTATGTAGGTCAGTTATAAATTATTGTATGATTTGTTGTACAAGCATAGAACATATATTACCACAGTCACTCACTTATTTCTATGTCTTTTTTTTCTTTCCTTTTCCTGTTTTGATATGGAAGTTTAAATTATGTTGGGTTCTTTAGAACATATTTTTTCTTAAATGTTTATTTGAGGAGTAATTAAGTTGGGAAATGTTGCTATGTTGTGAAGGATGTGGAATTCATTGAGAGAAGAATTGAGGATCTCGAAAAGAGCATGAAGAGGAGCAATGATAAGCAGCTAAAAGTGGAGCATGAATTATGCCTGAAGGTATTTTCATAAATGACCGCTTTTTATTGGTTAAGCCTTGTATACCTTGGAGCTCGTTTGTATGCTGGGTTATAACCAATGATTATTTCATTGATGACTTGTTTGACATGCAGAGTTCCAACTTTGGATTTAATCCATATTCGAGTTTTGGATAACTATACATGAACAAATACTGTGGTGACTAGTTTATATGTATACATGAGTGTTTGAGGTATCTCACATGTTTAAAGTACTTGTGGAATAGCTCTTCTTGTGCACAACATATTGAGCCAAATTGATGGACCTATAATGCTCTTACATGTGGCAAGACGTATGTTCATAGCACTATTTAGCTGCCAGAACACCTTAGATCTGATTTTTCTAGACATGTATACACGTGTGCACAATATGTGTCTGTGTGTACAATGGAGTAATGGTGTAAAAAAGTTTATTTGCTATCCGTCTGTACTATTTAACATTTTAATCTAATTTGAGTGATGATTATTGTTTGTTAAATGTGGGTAGCAGTTATGCTGGGACCCTAAAAACCTAAAAGATTGTTTGGAAGATGTGGCATTTTTCAAGTATTGATAATACGGAATGAAAGTATGTGATGATGATTAGACTAGACCAGTTAGATGTGGCAATTTTCAAGTACTGATTTAGTTGTTCATATTAGTGTTTCCTTCAAAGTTGGGCTTCAAGTAAGACAAGACTGGATTCAAAAGAACTTCACTACTATGTATTTTAATTTGATTATAATCCAAAATGTACTAAAGGTCAATGAATGCCCAGCTTTTATACTCCTCTTGTCCAAATTTCAGAAATATTTGCAATGCTTGATTTGAAATAAAAATTTCCCATTCCAAATAAACACAACCTTTATTTTGGATTTTCCCAAAATAATGCAACATCTTCACTGTGAATGCATGTATCTATGTATGGCAGTGATCTTGTTTCAACTTCTGTAGGTTAAAAGTCTTCTCACAGAGGGAAAAGATGTCCGCTTAGGGGACTGGAAAGCTGCTGATATTGAGATCTTGAATACTTTTCAATTGCTTACAGCAAAACCTGTTGTTTATTTGGTAAGATAAATTATCATGGGAATGCCTATTATTAAGCTCATATGAAATTGTGCCTCTTGTTGCTTCAATTGGTAGATTAAGGGCATACTTATGTTTATACTTGATATATTGCATCCGAGTGATGCCTTAATGTGAATATTACTTGTTGAAGAGGTCATTTATACACAAGCCCTTTGTAAACACCCTGCGTTATGCCTCCTTACCGAGACAGACAGAAGGTGTTACGGACCTTTATTCAATAACCAAATTCAGCCCTTACATTGAAAACATATAAAAACTAATGCGTAAGCGGTTTACTTCAAAACGTAATCTTATTTGAAACAAAGCATATCCCAATGGATCTTAGATAGAAAATATAAACTATCATTCAAGAACACATTCTAACTCATGTTCTAATATTAAAACATATATAAGACAAAGTACAAACCGATACAAAACTTGACTACCCAAAGCATAGCTCCCTTGCATTATCCGTTTCTACCATCATAACATCTTAACACTAATCTGAGATACATACTTAACTTTTTAAGCAAGTCAATTGCTTAGTAATTACACATTCTCAGGTCAGTACATTGAGAAAACGAGTTTGGTGTCCCATTCCAAATAGAAAACTAATGTTATACATACTCATATTATTCATATTTCAAAATACGATTTCACTTTGGATCCCTTCATCAAGGGTCCGGGACTGTTTCCACAGCTTCCTGCCATGGCTTTACAGCCTCAATGACATAAATTTTGCCGACCCTCTTTCTATTCATCCTTTCAAGGTTAAAACTCATTGGATCCAGTTTTTTGGTAGTAATTATCACCGCTGAACAGTTATTAACACATGTGAAACATGGCATGAAATACATAGTTAACATGTATGAGGCATGTTTCTAGTTCATGTATAAACCAGGGAAAATCACTGGAATCTAGTATATATGATAGCTTGAGTCAACTAAAAATAGAACATGTAATCACATGATTGCCATCTATTTGGAGACCTAAATTCTGCAGCTCCTTCCTTTTTCCGCTTTTCCATCTTGTTCCATATGACTGTCTTTGTTCTTTTTTGGTTTGGTTTTTGCTGGGTGGTGAAAGGAATAATGAGAGAGAGGGGGAATCTTCTATTGATAAGAGAGTGTCCACTTACTCCTATTTATTGGTGGGTGGCTTGTTGTGGGGGTGATGGTCATATTTTGATACTATATTCTTTTGATACCATTACCTTTTCAAAAGTAGTTTCGTTGGTCCATTTATAATATTGCTTAGAAAGGATTGTATTACTCATTGTCCGGGTAAAGTCAATTGATGGAATCAGATTCTGAGAAGTCATTTAATCCCCACTTAATTTTCTAAATGCTTAATTCAATGGATAATTGGTAATCGAAGTGGTTTCGGATGCTTAAACGCCAGGCTACCCTGTTTTCTGCTTCAAGTTTTTTTTTTTAACATTCGTAGAACAGCTATGCTATATTTGTTGCTTCTAAATAGGTTAAATTGTTTTTCTTTATTGGGCAGGTTAACATGAATGAGAAAGATTATCAGAGGAAAAAGAACAAGTTTCTCCCAAAGATTCATTCTTGGTATGCTCCGACTTAGCTCTGATATAGTATTTGTTATTTGGTGTATATGCATTTAGATTTTTGATATGCGCCACTATGAGATTGCTTTGACCACACTCAAATTCACTAATAGGTATTTTATTATGGAAGTGATTTGAAAACTGAAATTTCCTGTTTTAAAGTTAAATTAGAGTTTCGGATTTTCATCAATTATAAAGCGCTCTATCTCAGAATTGTTGGTGTAGGCTAAAACAAAACCAAGAAGATTGGTGGTACTGAGAAAAAATACATACTAGTGAACCCCCGAAGGTTTCAGGACATGAACTACATTCTTGCATGCTCTAGAATTGGATTAAGATACTGAATTACATCCTTCCTACACACTGGATAGAATCTAATCAAGGTGCCAGAAACATGCAGACACAAATATATTTGCATTCAAAATTTCAAATCTGAGCTTAGATTTTTGTGAGTCATTAATAATCTACATCCTTCAATCAATCACCAAGATAACACGTTTTGGAAGCCTATTTAGGCTGCGAAAGTTAAATAAGCTGTTCTTCTGCACGAATAGATTCAGTTTGGGTTAGGGTTACTGGGTGTGGGATAGGTGGTCAAGCAGGTTGTCATTAAACAAATTTTGGTCTTTGAAATGAATCCATCAGTCATGCATGGGTGGATATTGGAGTACTGAATGCCAATCAATTAGTCAAATAAAAGATGCCCATTTTTCAGTTGAAATTGCCAAGTTTTGTTGGTTATTTGGCTCTCCATTGATAAACAGGCAATACATATGTAGTTGCGATAATATTAGTCTGATGGCTTATCTTTATGCTTGATCTGGAAGTTGACGTACTTTTGAACCTTTCTAGGGTGCAGGAGCATGGTGGTGAGCCCATTATCCCTTTTAGCTGTGCTTTGGAAAGAAATTTATCTGATATGCTGCAAGATGAAGCAGCAAAATACTGCGAGGACAACAAGACACAAAGGTTAGTTCATGATGAGCTTTTCCGGAACTGGGAAGATTCTATCATGCGTTTTGTTGGTTATTTAAAGAATAAATATTTTGCTTGTGTTTTGCTGGGTATATGTGGACTTGTTGCAATATATTTATATTATGTATTTCTATTTATACATGTTTTTGACCATGCTTCAACATTTATGCATAATTAATTATTGAAATTGCGTAAGTTGGATATAACAAGTATGCAAATGATGGTTGGAATTGTCAGCTAATGCTAATTCAACCAAGTACTGATCTATCCCAATTCATATTCAATCAGTAAAATTGATACTTTGATGGATATGGAAAATAAAAAATTTTGAATTTGATCTATATTTAATCTCATTTCCCACAAACGGAAGAACTCTGAAATTCTGAATGCTATAGTAATAATTAAATCTTTATGCAGGTCAAGTGAATATTTTATTTTAGAGGGTCCTTAACCAACTCTAAGCTACCCAAATGGAGTTTGTTAATGTTGAAGGGCCTATCCTGTGATGAATTGTTCATTCTTCTGTTAGACATGGCTAATGAATGTTTCTTTATCTTGAAATAAGTTAGTCGACAAGGTTGCTGGAGAGTTCAGCATCTAGGTCCCTGGCTTTCAAGCATGTGGCGGTTTCAGTTGTCTGACAACAGTAAATTGCTATGTGGCAAAGAGAGGGAGAGGGCATAGAATGGGACATGGTTAACAAAAAAGCTCTAATAATATAGGTGACTTCAGTAAGAGACCCGCAACTTAATTTGCAAGTCGCTGGTGCAGGGAAGAAAGCTATTGTACATGAATACATCAAAAGTGACATTGTGTGCCACCTCGAGGTTCAGGTACTGCACCCGTGCATTAGATGCAAGTGGATCTTTTACACAAGGAGACACTTTTCGAAATCGTGAGATGTTACATATAGAAAGACAGTTCAATTTCTTAAGGTGTTATCAAGAACCATGTAGAACCTGAAGTTACTTGGGAAATTAGATATTGTCACCCACATCGTTATCAATGAGATGGCAGATGGTTTTTTGACACTTTTAGCTTCCAGGGACAGGCATCATTTTAGGGGGTTATGATACCTAGGTTCCTTTTGTTACTTATTTTAGTTGTATTGGGTCTAAGAAAAACAATAAAATTAATGCCCAAGTTTAAGCCCAACTGCCATATATGCCTGTAATGATCCTCTTCTCCCTCTCACATCTTTAATTACTGGTGAAAATTAAGAAAGAGAGAAAGATAAGTGTTTGAGTGACGATGAAGGTGAAGGTGAAGAGAGTGTTTTGAATGGGGAAAGCAAGGTAGGACATAGGAGTAGTCAAGGATGAAGTTTTGGCGATGATTTCTTTATATGGTTTTCGGGTGAAATTTGATTGGAATAGTAAATGGTTCTACCTTAATGTTAATTCCCAAATGAGATTATGAGTATCACCCTTTGCCCTATCATCCCCATTAATGACCAACCAATAGAACATATACGAAATCTAAGACAACAATGGGAATGTTAAAGAAGAAACCATCTAATCACCAAAATACACCCCTGCTATTGTATAACGAAAAAAGAAGAAAATAAACTGCTCAAGAAGCAATCCAGTGGACCAGAAGATTGCTTACCTGATGAGCTGATGGGTTGTAAAAAAAGTTGGCATCTTATTCACTGAAGAGCAGCATATTTACACAATGATACATCATTAGAACATTGAATCAGTGATCAAACATAAATTAACAGAGACATAGTTGGGCGAAACTAGTGACTGAATCCAATAGAATCAAAACAAATACAGACTCTAGGCAGATTGCTTTCTTTTGAAGCCTCATCTTTCTAGAAATCACTTTCTCGATTGCAAACCATGGCATCTAATTCTTACTCTCTTTATTGTCTTCTGTTTTGTTTTCAACAATTTATGCTTGTGTTATTTGTACTGAAGATACACTCTCGTATGTACAGGAAAGACTTATCCTAGTAATTGATCTCTACCTTCCTTTATATAGTTACATACAAGTTTATGTATTTTTAAATCTTGAATGAAATCTGTGCATCTTCTAGTTCCTTATCGCCATGAAGGAATGATCACTAGGAGGGGCATAGTGGGTGAAGCATAACATATTATGGAATTAACCAATAATATTTCCAAAGCTCACAAAGGAATATCTATATTTGGTGTAGGTGATATAGGGAAGATGCCTTCCTTAATGGTTTGAAACATTTTTTAAGCCAGATGTAGTGTTACAGTTTTCAGTTCTGTTACCTATGATGGTGAAAGATTGTATTAAACATATGGTACTTGATTGATGGAAAACAGATACTTTGACCTAAATTATTGTGCTGCAGTGCTCTTCCAAAGATTATAAAGACTGGATTCTCAGCTATTAATCTAATATACTTTTTCACTGCTGGCGCGGATGAGGTAATGTCTTCTGAATTTTTGCCCTGAAGTAGGCTTAATAGAGCTGATGCTATTTGTTTACTCCGTTTCTTTAACAGGGCCTCTTGTTTGCAAGTTTATCAACAACTCCCGAGATTTAAGCCCTATTTTTAAGCTACTTTTCACTTGTTTGTTTAGCTAGTTTTCGTGTCATTGCCTCTTGTAAAAGGTATGCAGATTTTAGTTAGCATGGTCTCGTTTTGATGCAGGTAAAATGCTGGCAAATTCGAAGGCAAACCAAGGCTCCTCAGGCTGCAGGAGCAATTCATACTGATTTCGAAAGAGGATTCATTTGTGCTGAGGTATTTCTTCTGCACTTTGTTCAAACTTCAAACTGTTGGACCTGTACAGAAATGAAATCTAGTAAGGAAGTGGTTCCTAAATTGGAATTGAATGATCCTTGATTAAAGCAAATAGTAAAGTGTTAAATAACTTGGTTCCTAAATTGGAACGGAGCAACAACTTTTTGTTGTCCGTTAAGGACTTCTGTTAGCATTCCGAATGCATGAAACTTGTTTATTTCATCTTTCAAATGATGTCACTCAACTTAAAACATATGGGAATTAGCTCACCTGGATATAATGGTGTTCTCCAGGTAATGAAGTTTGATGATCTTAAGGAGCTCGGAAGTGAGGCTGCTGTGAAGGTATCCATTTTTTCTATATCTGGCTAAATGTTGAAGTTTTCCTGTCAGTTGCATAGTGATGCCTGTTTATCTGCTTTTGACCGCCTCTTACCCCGTCAGCGGTGCTGCTTTTTTGCCAAGCCTCTCTTACTGGTCCATAAGCTAAGGGCCTCTTACTGGGTCGGTGATTAGCACATATCCAATTTGTGTTGGTAATGGGCCCTTCTAGGTGTAAAAGCCATCTTGTGATGGTAATGCCTTTGGGCATGCCTTTTCAAACAAAAAATGCCTTTGGGCATGGAAGGCATATATCATTCCTACAGTTTCCATTTTCATCAACAAAGGGAAGATCAAATATAGAGGAAATTAGATTATAAATATCACCATGTCCGGTTAATGACTTATACACTATCTAAAACAAGACATTTAGGAATGATGCATAATGGTCGCTTTAAGTCTAGCCGATACAGTCTATACACCACACCACACCACATTACATTTTCATTTATTTTCTACCTCCATCTTTTGGCAAATAGTCTTTTGTACGTGTATTCAGTTGCAAATTAAACAATATCAAAAACATGCTTTTTCTTCAACATGTCCAATTTGCTTTTAACAAACAAAAGATCACAATCCTGCAGTGTACAATCATGTATTATGCCCAACGATAAAATCTCTTAAAATAGTGCATTTTTACATGTACTGTGTGCAATAATGCTTGTACCTTGTACATTATCTAAGATACGTAAAGATCATCAGAACTTTTTGCATTTGTAATGTGTACCATATAAAAATTCTATGCCTGCTTGTTATAAATTAAACTTCCTAGGGAAGCCTAGTCTCATATTTTGACTTTCATTCTTTTGTTCTTTTGTAGTATATAGTATTTATATATACGACAAATACTCATACACACGTCTTATCTTTGGTGAAGTTTGAACCCAAGAGGCTAGGATTTGCAGATAGCTTTTGGTTCTCTTGGTATGAACTTTCTTGATTTTTGATGTGGGCAGGCTGCTGGGAAGTACAAACAAGAGGGAAAAACTTATGTGGTACAAGATGGGGACATAATCTTTTTCAAATTCAATGTCTCTGGTGGTGGGAAGAAGTGATAGTAGTAGTATGCAAGAGTTAGTTGTTGGTCTTTCACTTGCTTTGGTTTTTGTTTCAATCTATGGCTACTTGATGTAAAGCTACTCATTGATAGATTACACATTGGCATGAACACCATAATTTTCTTTTCAATCTTTCCTAATGTTCACCCCTGATTCAATTTCTTTGATGTTAATGAACACTAACACCAAATCACCAAACCATAAACTGAGAACATGCATTTTTTACACACCCTCTATCCAAAAGATTGTATGATTATTCACACACACAACACCCACATGTAAGCGAAGGATTGTGTGAGAAGTTGAGGTTAACGTGAGAAGTGGATCTGAATCGTTGATCACTTTTATTCTCATACCATCTCATGAATCACGATTTAGAAGGGAATTGATTGTTGTGCATCTCGGTGCATCTTGTCTTGGTGTATCTCATCTTGATGTTTATTCACTTCGCATCCAACGGTTGATAACAACTTTTCACATTAACCTCAACTTTCCACCGGAACCAAACACTATGTATGTATATATTAGAAATTCAAGCTTATAAAATATTGTTCAAACTTGGGAAATTTGAGAGATAACTAGGAATGGCAATGGGGCGGG
>LUCG01306194.1:0-15648 GCA_001633085.1 Carthamus tinctorius
TAGGGCCTCATGCTCAATATTGACTATAAAAAGCTTAGGGTCCGTTTGGTTTTAGGAATGGAATGGATTGGATTGGATTTCATGTAAGATCTTGGATTTTGGTTTGGGAGGATTTGAAGTCCTTTTGTGTGCTTGGTTTGTAGGATTTGGAACGGATTTGAATTCCATTATTTATAAATAATAAAGATCATTGAATATTTATAAGAATAACTAAATTTCCTTTTATTCAGGTGATTATTAGAAAACAAATGTTTTTTACATATTCTAAAACAGTGTTATATACAAATCCTAGGAAATCCCTTGAAATCCTAACCCATCCCTCAGAATTTCAAAATCCTATGTTTGAGGGATTTCAAATCCAGACAATCTTGGAAGCCAAATCCCCCCAAAAACCCATTCCATTCCTGCAAACCAAACGGACTATTAGTGTTCTTTGTGACATTTTGAGTTCATTCTTAAGATGCCATGCATCAGTCAAGTTGGTCTCAACTGGTTTCCATTTTACAATTATTTCAGTGTGTTGGTGAAGATATAGAGGATTTGGAATATACTCCAAAACCTGAATTTGAAGGATACTTTAAAGTGACGAATGTGAAAAATGAGGTGCGATTTTCTCCTTCAGATTTTATTTAGTTGGTGGCTGAGCTGCATTCTTTAAAGTTTGACGATTTAATTTATGTTTGCACACAGGAAGAACTTCTTAAATTGTGGTTTTCTCACATGAGAGAGGTGAAGCCTGGTATTTATGTCACATACAACGGAGACTTCTTCGATTGGCCATTCTTGGAAACCAGGGCAGCTCATCATGGCTTGGGAATGAATGATGTATGCTACAAACTTTTGTCACTTAAATTAAGATTTGAGTTCTATAATAACCATATTATGTGCTTAATTTAGATGATCCAATAACAAGCTTGGTAAAATTTTTGATTCACTGGTAACTAAAATGTACAGTAATCTGCTTATTGCAAATGGAATATCAAAGTTGATACAAACGAATGATAGCAGTCAGTCTGTGTTGAATTTTGGCGATTGGTAATGTTTTTGTGAAAGCTGTAAATCAGCAGGAAAGCAAAAAGTGTCACAATGGCAGTTATTTGTTTGAGGGCCTATCTCTAAATATATTGGTTAGTAACTGATCTCATTATTAATTGCCAATTTCTTTTGCCCTGCAGGAGCTAGGATTTCAGTGTGACAAAATTCAAGGTGAATGTCGTGCTAAGTTTGCATGCCATCTGGATTGTTTTGCATGGGTCAAACGTGATAGTTATCTACCTCAAGGGAGCCATGGTTTAAAGGTGCGAACTAATTGATTCAGTTTCTTTTAGATTTCTGTGTTTTCTTTGCATATGCTTGTACACGGAAACTGGAGATTCTGTGGAGGAAGGGTTTTGTACACAGCTGTTCCCATGCATTTTTAAAGAGGCTGTTTCAATGCCTTTTTGAACTATGACCCTTCCAGTCACACAGAAGGTATCTTACCCATGATGGTCTTCATATGCCTGCAAATGAATGTTGTAAGAGTCAAATATGATCACATCCGAAATCTAATCTGATTTCAATGTGTAAACACAGTATCTGAATGTAGTTGCCCAAATATTGTTCAAATTCACATCTGATTTTAAAAAAAAANAATTAGTTTTTTTTTTCAAGTTCTAACTTGTTATTTTAATGGAAAGTTAATACGCTCTTCTCTATTTATATCAGGCTGTCACTAAAGCTAAATTGGGCTACGATCCATTGGAGGTAAATCCCGAGGATATGGTTCGTTTTGCAATGGAAAGACCCCAGGTATGCATTTGTATGAATGTCTTGCTATCATCAGTATGGTTTATTATTATGCAGTCATGAAGGACATGCTTAGTTTAGAAGTCTATATAATGAGGTTTTGGATGGGTAATTGGCATGATGATATCCTTGTAATTATTCTCTTGTTCATTAATGTTTCACATAGGATTCTACATATAAAATATAAATCTTACTGTGGATTCACTTAACTAGATCAACCTGATATGTTTCCTTCTTTTTTCTGTATGTGATAATGCTTTCTGTTGCTATGCTTTATACCTTTACTTCCATGGATATGCTTTGTAATTTATTTTATGGACATCCTAAAGTTATCCAGAACAATTCTTATATGTTCCCATCTTTGTAAAACTGCATTTCAGATGATGGCCTCCTATTCAGTATCTGATGCTGTTTCAACATACTACTTGTATATGACTTACGTTCATCCCTTCATTTTCTCCCTTGCAACTATAATACCTATGCCTCCTGATGAAGTATTGCGGAAAGGAAGTGGGACCCTTTGTGAAATGCTTCTCATGGTTCAGGTATGGTTTTATCCGTTCCATTTTTCTATATCATTCATGTATTCCATAATTTCTTCTCCTTATGTGATGTTCTATACATTAAAGAACACATCCCATGAAATTTTGTCTTGTTCATGCATATTTTGCTCTTAATGTACATGCAGGCATACACAGCAAACGTCATATGTCCTAATAAGCACCAATCTGAAACAGAAAAGTTCCATAAAGGTCACCTCCTTGAGAGTGAGACATACATTGGTGGCCATGTGGAGTGTCTAGAAACTGGTGTTTTCAGATCTGACCTTCCAACTAGTTTCAAACTTGAGCCATCTGCATTCAAGGTAAGCTATTCATCTTCTCAGGCACAGCACCTAGATTTTATTTTGAGTATGGGCCTTGTGATCATCATATTGATTGGGGACACAATTTTGTTTGGATTTTAATTTCTAAGTTCTAATTATGATATAGTTACAGCAATACTTCTTGCTTTATTATCACTATATTTTTTTATTGAAGCTTTAAAATATCAGCATAATATGGAACTGAGAATCTACCAATCTTTTTATATGGAGTTAAAGTTGTACTAGTGGTTAGTATTGTTGTTATTTTATCTTAAACCTAAGCAAGTTGAAGATTTGGGTTTTAACAAGATATATATGATTGATCAAGACACGAATATGGTTTTATTGCTCAATATATTATCTTGTGAAGATTTCAAGACCTGGTAGCTGACCAATATATGATGTTCATAACTGTTAAAATGATTGAGATTGGTATCTTAGATAATTTAGTGTAGTCAAAGTAAGGGCCTTGTTTAGAATATTGTAGGTGGAGGTTGCTATGGTATTCACTAATGGATAAGTGGTCCTATGAAGAACCCTACCATCTACTTTTGTTATCATCAAGTGATGATAGTATCCTAATATACTTTTGGTAATTTAGAACTCGGTTATAGTATTTTTTCTTTTTACAATTGCTAATTGTTTAAGCTGCCAACTAATGTTAAGTCTTCTTTCCCAGCAACTAATCGAAAATCTGGATCGTGATCTACAATATGCTATTAGAGTAGAGGGTAAGATGGATGTTGAATCAGTTTCAAACTACGATGAAGTAAAGGATGCTATTATGGAAAAGGTACAGTTAGGACTTCCTATTTTTACTGTGATGAGGCTATGAAATTACTGCATGTCTCACGTCTCTTGTAAATATTTACTTGTGCAGCTCATAGCTTTACGAGATGAACCTACACGAGAAGAAACCCCCCTTATTTATCATTTGGATGTCGCTGCAATGTATCCAAACATTATATTGACCAACAGACTTCAGGTATGCACATTGACTGATTTTAGAAATGAAGAAGACTGATAATAACATGTCAAGATGCTTAATTAGTTAATGGAGTTTCTTTGTCAATATAAGCCGACATCAGTTAAACTTGCATAATCCAAATATTCAATATAACTTGCTATTTACTGAAGAATTGTAATTTTGTGCAATGCCAGCCACCATCGATAGTTTCAGACGAGGTTTGCACTGCATGTGATTTCAACCGTCCAGGGAAATCTTGTCTTAGGAAACTTGACTGGGTTTGGCGTGGGGAGACATACACAGCAAAGAGAAGGTACATTGTTTGTTTCTCTATTGTTATATGGCCACTTACACACAACAGAAATGTACTGACAGCAGGGTTGTTGATGTAAAATGATATCAGTGATTACTATCATATAAAGAGGCAAATTGAATCTGAAATGGTTGATGGCCCCACATCAAAATCGTTCCTTGATCTGCCTAAAGCGGAGCAACAACTGAAGCTGAAAGACCGCCTAAAGAAATACTGCCAAAAGGTATATAGCATGTCGTATCAGTAACTATAAATCCGTGGCATGATAGCATCAATCATAACACATTGTGCTGCCCCAACAGGCATATAAGCGAGTTCTTGACAAGCCAGTTACTGAAATACGAGAAGCAGGGATATGCATGCGTGAAAACCCATTTTATGTTGATACTGTCCGAAGGTAAGCAGTTTGATTGATTTCTACAGCTCCAGGCACATAATGTCATTGTCTGTATTAGTTTCCATTATGTAATATGTACTGAGGAGTAGGGTAATTTTTTGTGCTGAGTTATAACACATTATCTTGTGCTTCAAAGTTTCCGTGATAGAAGATATGAATACAAAGGACTCAATAAAGTATGGAAGGGGAAGTTGTCAGAAGCAAAGGCCAGTGGAAATCCTATTAAGATCCAGGAAGCCCAAGTAATGTTACTTAAACTTCATGTGCTTTAATGTGCCAGTTATATTCCCAATTGCAGTTGTCGTTTACCAGGGCATCTTCTACTATAACCATAATCGCTGGTATTTATTAACATTGCAGGATATGGTGGTTCTCTATGATTCACTACAGCTGGCCCATAAATGTATTCTGAACTCTTTCTATGGATATGTCATGCGCAAGTATGTTCTTTTCACTTGATTTCATCTTTTCACATGAACTTTGCATCTGCTTCATCTTTTGTCTTGTTTTATGATTCAATGTACCACTTACATGGTTTTGTTTCAGAGGTGCAAGATGGTATTCAATGGAAATGGCTGGAGTTGTTACATATACTGGAGCAAAAATAATCCAGAATGCCCGTTTACTCGTCGAAAAGATTGGAAGACCCCTTGAATTAGATACAGATGGTATATGGTGTGCTTTGCCTGGGTCATTCCCTGAGAACTTTACCTTTAAAACAAGGTAGCCTCTTGCTCTGCACAAAACTTCTTTTTCATTTTCTCATGTTCTATTATTGTAGTTGTTACCTTCATACCCCTTTTTATAAACTTTTCTTACAGGGACTCAAAGAAGAAGCTGACGATCTCATATCCATGTGTTATGCTCAATGCTGATGTGGCAAGAAACAACACAAATGACCAATACCAGGTTAGATACTTAGATGGATCCTTTTTTTCTTCCAAATGTGTAATTATTTTGCTTCTGTGACTAGTTTATCATAGCTTATCCAATAATTAAGTACCCCTGATGGTTTTGATATACTGTGTATAAACACTGCATCTTCTATTTTTTATCAGACTCTCAAAGATCCTATCAACAGAACATATACGACACACAGTGAATGCTCAATTGAATTTGAAGTGGATGGGCCATATAAGGTAAATCAGTGAATCCCAAAGTGGCCCAATATTTTGACAGTTAGTTAATAGTCATGTATTATCTTTCAATCTCATGTACCGTTTCTGAATGTAGGCAATGATTCTTCCTGCTTCTAAAGAAGAAGGAATATTAATAAAGAAGCGGTATGCTGTTTTTAACGATGATGGAACGCTTGCTGAACTGAAAGGTTTTGAGATAAAGAGGAGGGGTGAACTAAAGCTCATTAAAGTTTTCCAAGTATGCTCTTTCTCCTATAAAATTATCTTTTGAAATGATGATTGTGTATTTTATATATATTTAGACAATTCTTGTACTTACTTTGTGGCGTTGAAGATATTGGGATATCAAAATTAAATTGTGAATGGATAAAGGCAGAGTTGGATGTAATTTATCTCTTGTTGATATTAATTCTTTAGTAAGTTGTCTAGTTATTTTGTGTCCCTTTGATTATATACTTATGAAGGGTATGGAGAGGAAGCTAGTATCTGTGTGCTCAAAGTCTTGTGTTTCATGCTGTCACGTGATGTTCTGATAAGATTGATCTACTTCTGTTTTCAGGCTGAGCTCTTTGACAAATTCCTTCATGGGTCTACCTTAGAGGAATGCTACTCTGTAGTTGCTTCTGTTGCAAACCGTTGGCTTGATCTTCTTGACGTATGTAAATCAAACTTCATTCTTCATCGTTTGTGGTGTTGCTATATTAATCTCTTCCGTTAAAAAGTTGCTACAATGTTTTTGTTATGGTTTTCACTTTTTGCTTTTTTGATGAAAGAGAAAATGAGAGCACATATGTAGGATCTTGTTGTTAAAGATTTGATTAAAGAAGTTGTAACTGATTAGTAAATATATCAGAATGAAGGCAAGGATATTGCAGACAGTGAATTGCTTGATTACATATCAGAGTCGAGCACTATGAGCAAGTCTTTAGCAGAGTATGGTGAGCAAAAATCCTGTGCAGTAACTACAGCAAAACGCCTTTCTCAATTTCTTGGTGCTACTATGGTTAAAGACAAAGGGCTACGTTGCCAGTATGTTGTTGCATGTGAACCAAGGGTAAGTGCCTGATTTGGCTTAAGATGCTCAGTTTAGGATATTTTAACATGTATATTTGACTTGCAGAACCGAAAATAATTTTTGCATCTGTAAAGATGATTTCATAAATAAGCTTTAAAAACAGAATTCCGATTGCAATCATCAAACATAAGAGGGATAACAATTGTCTTGTATTTCTTCTCTGTCCATCTTGCTTTAAAAGCTTATCACTGATCAAATCTTAATCTTGATGAGAACAGGGAAGCCCAGTGAGTGAACGTGCTGTCCCTGTTGCAATATTTGAAGCTAATGCAGGTAAAACACTAGACATTTATGCTTGAATTTAAAAAATAAAAATAAAGGTACGATTCTTACATGTTTTATTTGCAGAAATTATGAAGTCCTTTGTGAAAAAGTGGTGCAAAATCTCATCAGATATTGGCATTCGATCCATTATTGATTGGTCGTATTACAAACAACGGCTTAGCTCTGCTATTCAAAAGATCATTACAATTCCTGCAGCAATGCAGAAGGTTCAGTTTTTCTTATAAGAGCTTGGTGAGGTATTACATCTCATTCACATGTAACCATTAGAATTTGTTTTCAGGTTTCAAACCCTGTTCCAAGGGTAGTTCATCCTGATTGGTTGCACAAAAAGGTTCGTGAGAAGGATGACAAAATGCGCCAAAGGAAATTAGTTGATATTTTTAGTGCAGTGAACAAGAGTAATGAAGCAGAATTGCATGATGCAAATGGCAAAAATCATGTACTCCGTGAACAGAACGTTGAAGATATGGAGGACTTCAGGAGCAACAGAAAAGCTCCCAATGTTGGACCTACACCTATTGTTCGTTCTTATGAAACTAATCACAAGGAAAAAGCTGATCATGATCAAAATGTGAATCCGCTATTGGCATCACAACAACCAATCGATATCCCTACAGAGCACATAGACAGACATGTGGATTACCAAGGATGGCTAGATTCAAGAAAGAGAAAGTGGAAACAGGTTCGTGAAAAGAGGAAGCGACAAAGGTAATTTTTTTACTGCCCTGGTAATATCATGATGTGTATTAGTGAAAGGCGATGCTAATTGCAGTTTTGGAATATTTGTGGTGTTAGGGTGGACAATTTGGACACATTTAATCACAGGAATGGAGTTGCCGAGATCCCTAGTACTGTGGCAAGTAAGAGACAAGCTCAGGGAAGAACTGGGGTGAATTCATACTTTGAAAGGCATGAACTAGCCCTTACACGCAGCCATTGGCAGGTAGTGTAGTACTTTTGCATTTTGATTTGTGTTTTCCCAATTATGCCCCTTGACGCTTATAATTCTTATATTGGCCAGATAATTCAACTTGTTCCAAGTTTGCAACATGGCCAATTTTTTGCTTGGGTTGTTGTGGACGGAATCATGCGGAAGATACCTATCAATGTTCCCAGAGTATTTTATCTTAATTCTAAAGCCCCAGTGACAGAAGAATTTCCTGGAAGACGCATCAACAAGATTCTTCCTCATGGGCACCATTGCTATAACCTGATTGAGGTACATCTGTTGTAATTAGATGTAGAAAATGATTTCCTGGAGGATTAACTTACAAAGCTAAATGATAACTTTTCTTATACAGGTCATAATTGATGAAGATCAATTTAGGGCAGAAAGCAGGAAACTTGCTGCTCATCTTGCAGATCCTGAGGTGGAGGTCAGTTTATCCATCCCAGAAGACATTTGACGCTATTGCATTGTGCATGCGGACTTCTAGCTTTCATACTGCAGCTTATATGAAGTCAATAGACATTTTTGTCTGTCTGTTGCTAAAGATTAAGAAACTCTATTTCCATGTTGTATGCTGATTATCCTGTGACATTTCCAGCTGACTCTATTGATATTTTCTCAGGGGATATATGAAACGAAAGTAGCTCTGGATTTTAATTCCATCCTCCAGGTTGGATGTGTTTGTAAGGTGGATAAATCAGCTAAGAAAAGGAATGCAAACGAGGGTTGGAGCCTGAGCGAATTGCATATGAAAACCACTACAGAATGCTCTTACCTAGACTCTTCAATCCCTTTCTTCTACTTGTATCATAGGTAAGTTGCACTTTTTGGTTATTGAATATGTTTGCTAATGTGGTTGCGAAATCACACATATGTCTGTTCAGTTTAAAGGAGGGTGAAAACCTCATTATCTTTGTGTTTTTGTTTCATTTTCAGCTTATCTGAAGTACGGGGCATATATCTTGGATATTTTCCTTCATCTTCAACCATCCATGCAGTAATGGTCAATCCCTTCCAGAATAGAGAGTTATCACCATATATTTTAGAGAAACAGTTTCGTGAAGCTTGCCAAGCTTTGTCAATTGAATCTACCATGCCAAGAGATGCTTCTAGTTTTAAGGTGAGGTTTGACTTCAAGCAAAGTGCTGCATTCTATTTATTTATTCTTCTGAAAGTATCTTCATGCATCATATGTGGAAATATTCAGGTGGACTATGTTGGAAATTCCAAAGATGCTGAAAAGATCTTCCAGAGAACAATAAGTGAATTCAGGTATTACATCTTTTATATATTTTGTCTTCTGTCTTCTATTTTTAGTGCTTAAACACAAACGGTCCTTTCACCAAGCCTACTGATTTAAGTTTAATTTATAATTGTGTGCAAATTACTGATATCCGGCGGACAGATAATCTGAAAGCCATAAGTGACTCTATTGTCTATACAAACAAAGGAAGAGTTATACAAAGTTATGCTTTTTTTCACTTTTAATTGATTGACAGAACTCAGCTTCATGGACCTGCAATTGCTGTAATCGAATGCCCAGATGTTCACTTAATGAAGTCTGGTATACGAGCCCTAGATGATTTCCCATGTGTGAGCATTCCTTCGAATGCCCGTGATAGCCAGTATCAGGTAGTTGAATAATGGTACGAGCTGCTTTCAGAAGAGCTTGTGTTCTATTGGTGCTCATCATACTCTTTTCTTGCTCCATATAGGCTCTTGGCTGGCAGATTGTAGCTGCAAAAATTGGGATGCAACGTTGTGCTGCATCATCTCGGTGGTTGAATGAAAGAATCTCTCTTTCTAGATATTCTCATGTAATATCTTGATTCATGTGTCTATTGTTTTGCATTTCTATTTCTACGTTCACGAGTTTATGATCATTCAATTTGAACAGGTTCCGTTAGGAAACTTCGAAGTAGATTGGCTTGTACACACCGCAGATATCTTTTTCGCAAGAGCGTTACGTGATCAGCAACAGGTCATCTCTGGCCCACTATATAAGAATGTTACCCACTTTTCTGGCTTTAATTGGATACAATTATTCAGTATCATGTTTAGGTCTATAAATTTACCTGGAGTTCCTTATAACATTTGCAGATACTTTGGGTATCAGATAACGGAATTCCAGACCTTGGAGGGGATAATGAAGAAGAGACTTGTTACTCTGACGAGGTCGGTGTCAGAACTATATAAACCACTAACTGGATTTAGTTAACATTTGTACTTCATAAATGGTACACATTTAAAGTATTGTGGATTCTTAATTAACTAAATAGAAATTCTTTGCAAATAGGTCAATCAACCTGTTCTTACTTATCCTGGTGCTTATAGGAAAGTCACAGTTGAACTAAAGGTCTGCACTTTTTCTTTGGTCACCCTTATGCTAAATAAATACATATAAGTTTTGTAAGTAATTCTTTAATGGATACAGATACATCACCTTGCTGTCAATGCTCTGCTAAAGAGCAACCAAGTAAATGAAATGGAGGGAGGTACCCTATTTGGCTTTGATCATGATCTGAACAATGGATCACATCTTCCCAATGAACAGTTGGGCTTGGACGAGGCCACGTCTTGTTCACCCGCATTCCGTGTCCTTAAGCAGTTGATTCAAAGATGCCTTGCTGATGCCGTCACATCAGGAAATATATTCGCTGATGCAATGTTGCAACATTTATACAGATGGCTCTGCAGGTACTACTTCCATTCATTGGCTTACTAAATGCTTGTCTTTTTTATATATATTGGCACTTACTGTATTGCAATTCAGCCCGCGGTCAAAACTTCATGATCCAGCTCTTCATCGAATGCTTCACAAGGTAGTTTCTAATGCATCTGAAAACAAATAGATATTTATGTTTATTAACAAATATTTCTGTTATTTTAGTCGTCTGCACTTATATTCTAACTTATGTGATCGAATACAGGTCATGCAAAAGGTGTTTGCGCTACTGCTAGCTGAATTTCGAAAATTGGGTGCCACAATCATATTTGCCAATTTCTCAAAGGTTATATTAGACACGGGAAAATCAGATTTATCTGCAGCCCAAGCTTACTGTGATAGTTTACTGAAAACTGTACAAACAAGGTTAGTCCTTGTGCATTTCTCTAATTTGAAAACGATACCAAGGTTAGTCCTTGTGCATTTCTCTGATATCTGGATTTCTTGGTTTACTAGAGACTTGTTTGAGTGGATTGAGCTTGAACCAGTGCAATTCTGGCACTCGTTGCTATTCATGGATCAGGTTAGTTCATTCATGTTTATTCCATATCTGTGCTATATCTGTTTAGGTGGTTGCTTGAGAAAGTTATACCTTCTATGCCATATAGGCTATAGAGACCATAAAAATGTAATTTGGTCGATCCTGTATGTTAGCATTTTGAGACTTTCTATAATCATTACAATGTTGCTACATATGACATCTTATCTGATGCTTCTTTTCACTCTTCTACAACAGTACAACTATGGTGGAATTCAGGCTAAATCAGATCAAACAGATGAGAGCACACATGATGATCCCCAAGTGGATATAGTATCCAGCTGGAATATCGCAGAAAATCTGCCCAAAGAGACTCAGGTACACGACCTTTGTAAACCTGAAGCATGTGGCTTGTGTAAATAATACAAACTTTCTCAGTAACTTCAATTGCTGGTTTAAGATGAACATAGTTCCTGAGATATTATATAGCTGAATATTTACATTTGTAGCTCCTTCTATCTATTATGTGTCTCATCTTGATTCTTTTCTATTTTATAGGATCACTTTATTTTGATAGTCTCTGAGTTCATGTACCTCCCTTGGAAATTTGCACAAGATGAAGTCAGCAAAAGAGCAACTATAAGGGATGCTGACTTGTGCACTCCATCGATCACAGCTGCTGCTGCTGAAATATTTGAGTCGTGTATGACTGATCATCTTAGGGAGCAGGTCCAAATTACAATCAAGAATTTAATTGTGGAATTTGGCATGTTTTATTGTGATTAACCATGTTATGTCTCTTACAGATTAGATCTCACTTCACAGACAAGCTATTGAGAATAGTTTGTGATACGGCTCATCACATGAGAGGGAAGGGAAAATCTCAAGATAATTCATCTGGGAATGCAACTACCGAGAATGTGTATAAAGGAGACCCTGCATTAGAGTTTATAAAGCATGTCTGTGCTGTCCTAGTTCTTGACCAGAATGTGCAGCATGATATTCTGGTAATGATTGCTTTACTGTTATAAGAATTTGTTGTTCTCGAGTGTTGGTTAAGACAGCATATGTCTATTAACTATTTCATTACATTTTATTGCATGGAAGTGACTTAGAATCTAGGACTTTCAAGCCAGTTTTTATCACATGGTACTTCCTCTGTGCCAAAAAAAGGAACCCCCTTGGTAAATTCTAATTGTCCCTGAAAAATTAGTATTTCAAAATTTTAACATCAGCACAATGTAATGAGAATCATTTTTACTCTTTTTTTGGTAAAAAGTTAATTCATAAGAGCTAGAGTTACTTAAACTCCATCTGACTTTATCAGTCCTGCTTTCCATGTACTTCTATTGTTTGAAAAAGTTAAGCTTCTTGTGAGAACTTTTTTCTCTATGGTGTTCTTTGATGGGCTACTTGTTTATTTCTATTTTCTGTAACAAACTGCAGATCATGAGGAAGAACCTGCTAAAATACGTGCGTGTACGGGAGTTTGCTCCAGAGGCAGAGTTTCAAAACTGTTCGTTTTCCTTCACTTTACCAAATGTCATTTGCAGGTAAAGTATTTCCATGGTTTTTGTGTTTGTTTATATGATAGATTAAACAATAACATTTCACCAATATCACACCACCAATTTTACATTTCAAATGTTATCAGTAAAACATTACAATTAGCCATCTCTATAAACAAGAATGAAGACCAAAAAAAAACATAAAATGCTATTGTAACCTCTGGCAAGGTCTTACTAATTAAGCTACCCCTCAAGGTCTTTTATCACAAAGTTGGCTAAACTGACGTGGCCCATAATTTGGCTATAATTTATCTTAGCATATTTCTAACTGAAACAAAAACATATTTGTTGGCAGCTATTGCAACGACTGTAGGGATCTAGACCTGTGTCGTGATAGAGCTCTGCTAACTCAGGAGTGGAGATGTGGTGTTCCACAATGTGGCCAGCCATACAACCGAGAGGTGATGGAGAACGGTCTCCTCCAAATAGTGCGACAAAGAGAACGGCTTTACCATCTTCAGGACTTGGTGTGTGTGAAGTGTAAGCAGATTAAAGCTGCACACGTGGCGGAGCATTGTGCGTGTGCCGGCAATTTTAGTCTCAAGGAAGAAGTGTGTGTATTTAGGAACAAAATGGAAGTGTTCTTAAACATAGCCGTACATCAAAAGTTCGAACTACTCAAAGAATGTGTCTCGTGGATCCTTGAACTACGATAAAGGGTAACATGCTGACGGTTAGGTGATTCTTTTAACTAAGGCTTGTGTACGAGATAAATGGACATTTTGGACTTTGTATTTAATTTTTGTACATATATAGTTGGAAGGTGTTATTTTTTAATTAGTGGGAGAGTTGAAGTGAATTAATGTATAACTATTCTTTTAGTTGGTTTTTTAAGTATATAAAATTTCCATACGGCAAATATCTCTCAAATAATCACTCAACGTATCCTTCCTTCTCGCATTTGGTGCTATGCCAAAGGCTGTTTACTTAGTTGATAGGTTTTCAAAAGCAAGAAGCAAAATAAAAGATAGTTCAGTATCATTAGAATGCTAATATCCATGTTTTGATCATGTGATTTTTAAATTTTGATGAACACAATGCTTCATTTTTGAAAAATCCTTTTCAGAAAAAAGAAAGAACAAACACAAAGTGTGTTGTAGTACATGAATATGTTTTGTTTTTCTTGTAAAAATTAAAATCTTATTCAGAATAAACTTCAATTTTGGTCCTAAAGTTTGTCAATTTTGATGGATAGTGTCCCTAAACATTGAAATTTTGGGTTTATACCTTAGTCCTTCATGCTTGTCATTTTATAACGATTTTGGTCCCTCTTTCTAACGATCGTTAACTTTTTTTGCTAAGTCCAATTAAATAAGTGTTGTTCCAGACTCAAGTTCATAACACTCAAATCATGATCAAATCTCTCATCCATCTTTCATTGATTTGAGAATGAGTTACTCATAGTAAAAACACACACTTAAGCTCTCAAATATTTCTCTAGAATCTCTCAATCTGTTAGAAGCACGTACCAAGTACAACAACAAACAAGGTATTTATACAAACAAGGTATTTATACCCTTGACTTCTACAACTTAACACCAACACGTTACAAGACAATTACAATGCCTTTGACTAATAACAAATATAAAGCCTTTGACTTTTGACTTTCTTTCTTTGACATTCTCTTTGACTTTCAATGTCTTCAGAGTGACTTAATTTGTGATCTCGGATATAATCTAATTTTGCATCCATCAATAAGGGGTATTTTATTAGTCACTTTAAATATTTTTCTGTTAGATCTATGTAACACCTAGTTGTATGATAAGTATTTCGGACTTTTAGTCATCTGAAAAATGTTTAAAATAACTAAAATACCCCTCATTTAGTTGGACTTTACGGGGGAAAGAATAACGATCTTTAAGAAGAGGGATCAAACCTTTATAAATAACAAATGTTAAGAACCAAAAGTGAAGCTTACTCTTTTATTTACAAAATGAAGATGTCAAGGAGATTCAATATAAATGTTGCAAAGCAGGCAAACCACCTCTGTTTACAGTTGCCATGAAACAGAAGCCTGAAAATTTGAAAATGGTCAACAAGACATGACAGCCTTCCATTGACTAAAAAAGAAACAAATTTGGAAGCCAAGAAGACCAGCTGCATTTTGGCAACCTTCCACATATAACTAAAAACCATTGAAAAGCTGATATGGCAATAATAATATTGTATATAAGTTAAAGAAAGAACAAATTACATGTTTCTCAACTGTTGAATATTGATATAGTTTCAAGTTAAATAGAGATGAGATTGTCCCCAATTTTGCAGTGCAACTAACTTATATCAAATATCATATCCAGCCACTGCCACTATTAAGCTTACATTACATATAAATAACAAACAATACCCAAATCAAACACTGCCTAAAGATATACCCAAAATTGTTTTGCATTCTCTTTTATACCTCTGTCTTTTTCTTTTTCTTCTTCTCTTTCTTCTTACTTGCTGTTTCAACTTCTGCTTCATCAGTTTCTTCATGTTTCCTCTTCTTTTTCTTCTTCTCCTCTCCATCTTGCACCTCACCTGCTGCATCCTTCTTCTTCTTCTTTTTCTCTTTCTTACCGACATCTTCATCAGCTTCTTCATCCGCAACAACCTTCTCTTCCTTTTTCTTTTTCTTTTTATCTTTCTTTCCATCATCTATCTGCGCTTCTTCAGCCTCGGCCTCCAACCGCCCAAGAACTGAGTCTGCTGCCGGATTGTAGCTCTGCACAACAAGCCAATCATAATTTCGTATATATAAAATGGGAGACAAAATCACAAACCCGAAGGGATTTTAAAGTTGATAAATTCACACCTTGGCCGGTGTTATCATTGCCCCAGCTCCCTTCTTTTGATCTTTGTTGTACACTTCTATCTTGGGTTTGCCTTTAGTTGATCCCGCAGAACGACCAAGTTCTCGCCCTTCAAGATTCCTTAGTCTTGCTTCAAGCTAAAGTTGATATAGCAAAAAAAAACATAAATATGGCATTATATACATAGAGGTGGGTTCATACAAGAAGCATATCAATTTAAGAGAACGTGCGGACAAATCTCAGCCACACATCTTCGGTTACGGTGGACGTGATCATGGAGGATTGACGCAATTCATGGGAGGGTAGA
>LUCG01306204.1:0-18199 GCA_001633085.1 Carthamus tinctorius
AAAGCCGCCTTTGTTGACCGAGATGAGTGGTTGAGATCACTTCTCTACTTCGCAATTTTTTAGTACTTCTCATTTGAACCTAATACTATATATATATATATTTATGTGTATATATGTTGTTTACACATTCGTTTAAACAATAACTAGTATGGGCTAATACTTAAAAGTAATTGGGGGTGCTGGACTGGCATGGAGATGGGTAAAAATAGGGTATGGGATGATTAATAAAGAATTGGGTTCCATCTTGTGTTTGTCTTCTAAGTGGTGATGAGGATCATTTGAATTTTCATTATTTGGTCAAATTGTTGTTATTTGTAAAATATAGTTTCTCTTGGTACCGTAAGCAGTGATATTTTGTCCCTGATGCTGCATGGTTTTGTAGGAGATCCGGGAGTCAGAATTCTTGGACCACATGAGTAAGAAGGATAGTAGGAGAAAAACTAGCTTTAGAAAACTTTTTTTTTTGTTTTTCTTAGGTATCTAATAATATCATCCACCTATGTATATAGTCACTAGAAAACATACTGTGCACATGATTCCGACTTTAGGCTTTCCGATCCATCAAGCTGACTACGAGAAATTGATACTTTGATAGTACTCTAGATCTGGTTTTGAAGCAATGACCTATTAAACCAAAATTATCTTTAGGGGCCGTTTATCAAATGCTTACCGGCAAGAGAAATTACTTTTACTTACCTTATCATGTAAAATTCTCGCCCATCAAAATGGATTGTTGTACGGGTCTTGAACCCTGGAGTGCATATTGGTTAAGTCTTTTTACGTACTTACCGGATAAGACTATCGGTTCTTGTTATGTTATTTACCGGGTAAGATACATGGTCCTTGTCATGCTCAATCAGTAAGATAAGTGATATCAGTAAGTGCTTACTAGGTAAGCATTTAGTAAACGGACTCTTAGGATAGGAGATAAACTAGTTGTTCCCTGTTTCAGCCACCAATATATCAAATTAAGTTATCCCTTTCATAGTTAAAGTGCAGGAGGAAATAGAACACATGCTCTACTTTACAAATCAGTATAGCATTATTGCTTTGACTTTGGTATTTTTGATGTTCATTTAAAGGTGTTGGGATTCTAGAGTCTAGGCATCATCAGAATTCATATGTCAAATTAAGCTGTTATTCCATTTTCTCAGATTTTGACAACTCTAATACAAACCACAGCTTTTACTGCATTGGAAGATCAATGTATCATTTTTTTTGGAATTGAGTTACCCACTTAATACAGTAACACCATCACTATATCTCACAAAGGTGTAAGTATCTTAGTAGAATAGTCTGTGTGCTTTGTTATGAAATATTATGCACTAGCAGAAAAGAGAAATTATCTGAACCACTTATAATAGTTTAAGAACGTTCCTAGTCATTTTTCTTGAAGAAAGACCATGAACTAAAACATGTATACGCTGACTAATGTTAGAAGCAATGGCTTCTGATGGATCATATTATTTCAAGACTGTTCGAAAATACATACTCTAGCATCAGAAAATGAAAAATAACTAATGCTCAACTAACCTCTTTCTTCTTTCTTCTGTAATGTGCTAACCGATAAAAAATGGCTCGTTTGGAGCATAAGAAAACGAAATAATGATACCAGCAATCTTGTATCAGCTAATGGCAGGTGGTTCTGGATGAGACCACTATGACTCAACTTCTCTCTTCTAGGTTACATGCAAATGCATGCCAGGGGTCATGTTAAAGGATGGGTAGATGAATGTACAACAGTTTGTTAGTCATTGACCTCTTTTCCCTTGAATTGATGGTTTTCACAGCTGACCTATTTGTCTTCATTCTTCGTCTTGACTAACTTACTTGCTGGAAAATGCAATCTTGCCATCAGAGGTCTAGGTGCCCGCGTTTTCTGATCAAATCCTCTCACACAAACAAACCCTGCACATGTTCCACAGCATATCGTTAGCAAATAAATGATGTGCTCTGTATTGCATGTTTATTGAAAAACATCAATAATTGAGAAACTACATACCTCTCCAAAAGCATTGTTGAATCTCTTGCGTCGTTAGTCCTACCAGAACCAATATTTCATTGTTAGTTGCTATATGCTGGTGTTATAACATATGGAAACGTAATAAAGATGTAACAGAAAGTGCATCAAGACTACTTATACCTTTGAAGATTGTTGATACTGAAGTCCCAAAGTACACTGTTCGTCTTGGTAGGTTCCAAATCCATGCCCTTGGAACAGCAATCGGGTTCAGGCTTGATGCATGATCAGCAAACATCTATGCATAAATAGATCACATGATTCTTAGTAATTGTTTGATTTGGACTTTTTTGTTTAAAAACGGAAAGAGTATGAGGTCCAAGTGAATTGCATCTTATGTTCTCATTCATTTGTTTATGACTTTCTCTCAACTAAATTTTCTGGTAAGCCAGTTAACTTGTAGGGCAAGGAGCAGTTAAATAAAGGTGGTAAAAGCATGTTGAGTACCAATAAAAGGATGCACGTTGGAATTTAGATTTTAATATACCTCATTAACTTGGAAGTATGTGCCATTGAGCGGAAAGCTTCCGTGCATTGCTGTTCGACATGGCATCTATGATGAAAGTGCCACATAGACAAAACAAGAGTGTCCATTGTTTAGTGGTTTACATTTTAATTAACATTTACAGTATCTTGAAAGCAAAGTCTCCTTACCAAAATAGTTCCTCTGACCACTTGTGAGTTTGCTTCTTTTATGCAGTTGCATGAAAAGCATGTTGTCCGATCACACAACATGCCTGATTCTTGGGACTGACATCCTCCATCAGGAGGTTGTATGGAAGTTGCAGTTTCACCTGGAAGGAGATGTTCGATCTATGTCAGAAGTTATGAGATCATAAAGCATAATACTCGTCCTTCAAGGTGCGTGTATTTTGACCATTTAAAAAGATATTTAATGCATTTGTTCTTTTAAAGAGAGCATTGAAACAGAGAAATTCCAGACCTTAGGAAGTTTATTTCAAATACGTTAAGTTTAATTTTAAATCTACTTCATGCTATCAAACCTAGTAAAACAATTTTTGTTTTGGTAAGCAGTAAAACATGCAGACCTGGCGTCCATATTGCAAGGAGGTAGGGGCTTGGATCATCGGGTTCTCTTCTATCCAACTGAAAAAAAATAAAAAATAAAAGTTAGCTGTTAAATTACGTGTGTAATGGCATGTGTAGAAGTTTAGCTAACAGAGAAATTACTAACCCCTTTCAAAATTGGATGAGAGTCTGGAAGCTCGTACCTGCAGCAGAGCCAGAGAGTTAAAATGAATAATGTATGATATTGCGTTATGTAAACCCCCCATGTGAATTATAACATGGATACTATAAGTATTTGCTTCGCTTTTTTAAGAATCTATTTGCTAGTTGTAGCAGGTGGTTTCTGTAAATCAGGCTCCACATGTGGTACATCTCCATATCACCAAAAATCATTTTTGGTCCTGGCAAATGTGAGTGATCATTTAATAAGTGGAGAGCAAGCTGTGAGAGACACACCATATGTGAAATACTTGACAACCTGTTCCGTACACTTTTGGTATCACCTGCACCATGTTCAAGCCTTTCTTTCTATGCTTGCTTGAAGAAACCAACTCATCATTCATCTCAGTTTCCATAATACTAACTTATTGCTACTTCATTTTTGTTCTCACTTCTTTTCCTTTGTTTGTTGTTTTCTTCATTTTGGTGCTTCATACAATTTTGATCCCAATTACTAATTACTTTTATTAGTATTATAAAGAGAGTGTAGAGACTTACACTTGATGCTCCGTCCGCAGCCGACTAACATTCTTCAGTTTTGGTGTAGGTATGGAAGCAGCTTGTGGATTCAATGCAACTAATGCTTTGGACATATCACCTTCCATGCTATCTTGCATTTTCTGTAAGTTCATTGTGAATTCATCCATGTCAAGTTTGATAGTTGGTATTTCATCAGCATCCTCGTAGTATTGATCCTCAATGTCACTTAATGTTAATTCTGCAGTTTCTGGCTCTGGAGTTGATGGTTCTTCAATGATTGGTTCACATTGTCTCCCAGAAAATTGTGCATCTTCACTGTAGTTCTCAGCTGGAGGTAGTGACATGGGCTTGCTGATTACAGGTACAGGGGGGGTTGTATGTGTTGCATTTGGTGCATCTGAAGTCACTATTCTCTTCTCTTCTGGCCCTGGGAGGGCAAGTCTTGCACTGCAGCATATAGATATCTGTTATATTATATTATTTGCATGTGCACTTATTTGTGGAGACAAAGTGAAAGGGTAATCTTAAAAATAGCCTTGTCATCATTGGCTTTTCAGCTATTTTTATGATTATTTTTTGCTTTTTTACTACTTCAGATGCATCCAATGTATGGTTATCTTCTACATTCCTAACTATATGCAACAACTGACTTTACTCATGAGTCATGGGCTAATAAAAGTGAGACACCGCATGTTTTAAATACCATTTAAAAATGAAAAAAAATAAAGGGAGCCTTCTTTTTAACTTAAGAACTTGGTATCAATGGTTTTATATGTTTAGTGTAAAGCTTTTTTAGTTCACAGTACTTCTTGTATGGTTCACAGGGGCAGCATACAATGGAGTCGTTGAGGGGCCATGCCCCTGCCCTTCCCCAGCTGTCATGCTGGCTCCCAATCTCAGATGGCTTAAAGTCTTGTGTTGATATTAAATGGCCCAGGCTCAAGACCTAGGGCAAAGTTTTTGTTTTTTCATTTTTTAAGAAACATTTATATTTTAGAGTGCAGAAAACATAGATATTATCATTGTGGTTTATTATCTTAGTTGGGAAAAGTGTCATCTATCATAAGAACATTTATCTTTTAGAGTGCAGGAAGCAAAAATATTATCATTAATGGCTAATAGCTATTAACTTAATTGGACAAAGTGTCATGCTAATAACAAAAAGGTTTTGGGTTTAAGACTTCCATGTGTCAACCTCTTTTTCTTTTTTTCTTACTTTCAGAAAATTTATGAGTAGATTTGCTTTAATATTTATATTATTAATAATGTTTTTATTTGCCATTGGTCCAAGAACACAAACCCTTTTACAGTGCAGTTTCCAGCTGGCTGGGTGTTTATAATAATGCCAATTCTTGGTCCCCCTGGGTTATGTTGGCCTTGTTCTGCCACCTAATAGTTCTATGTGGTTACCCCCTATTGCTTCAGTTTTCATCTCAAGGGACTCATAAAATTGTAAGTCAATGATTAATCTATTGGACGTCGGTATCAAATTCACTCGATTGGTAAAAAAATTAGGAAGTAAAATTGATACTACTGGTTTATGGTGTCTAATTCATTGTGGCTACAGAAATAGACTAGTGGTTCTAAATTCTTTGGCATGCTCATGACCTCCTCATGTAAACCTTAAAAAGGGATTAGTTACCACACCTTGCGAAAGCACTTGCAAAGTGTCGGCACTCTGCTCTCATAGGGCATGCATTACAGTTTGGTTTACTCTTCGTGCAAAAAACCTGCATCAATGTCAAATAATTAGGACACTAAACTCTCTATTTCCTTACTTGAAGTTTGAACGGTCATAGATATACCTTTCCGAATGTGATCATTTGGTAGTGTAGTTCATATCTGCCATTTAACCAGACACTAATCAGTTCAACTAGGATCTTTTAAATTTTCATAAACCATCATAAATTAGATATATTTTTAATTATTCGTTTTCCCATGTAAATGATTTCAGGGTAAGTGTTGTTTACAGTGTCAACTGATCCAGCTTGCACAACCTAGGCCAGAGATACTTCTGAATTGACTCCAACACAGGGTACCTGTATGAAAGGGTAATCAGTAACCCCAGGTAACAAAAGCAATATATATTTAGTATTTGTATGTTACTTACATCTCCAAGAGATGCAGTTGGAGCGATTCAGGTAGTGGTTGGAGTGGGACCCAGCCCAGTCTCACTGCTATCCTCCCTACATTTGTGTCAACCTGTAAAAAGATAAATATCTTGGTAAATTCTTTTTCAATATGTCCAATATGTCAAGTTATATATATTTGTTGCTTTACCATCGACATACCGGAAAAGCAAGATGATGAAGTGTTAATAGGCGCACACACTCCACACTTTTCAGCCCCAATCCTCGAATACTTAGCAAATAATCCCTGCAGTATAATTAATAGTACAGAACTCAGAATATATTAAATTTATGAATGCCATCTTAACTCATCTTTTATGATTGCCATAAATTAACCAAGTTTTGCTGATGGGCTTACTTTGCTTGATCTGGGGGTACATCCCGCAACCATTCTAAGTCAATGCTTTCATGGTCTCTCACCAGTCGGTCAAGAAAGTCCTGCATGTGAATAGTAGCCATTATTATTGTCATCTTGCTCATAGGTGAAACGCAAACATATGAGGCAATGAAGTTTTGGTACCTTTATTCTATCAGCCAGCAGGTTGTTCATTCCACGTTCCCTTATAGCATCTGAAATCTCATTGACATGCGCACGTCTCAATGCTTCATAGTCGAGTGAGTCTTTTGCATCTTTGCTTCTTTCCCTTTTTTCACCATTTGACAGCACTTTCTTTCTTAAGCTATCCCAATCAAAAGCTTTCTTCTTTTCATCTTCAGCTGATCCCTTTCTTGCTTTTGGGATATTTGTGCCCGCCCCACCTAATGGTTCATGAGAAGCGTAGTTCTGCTCCTTTGAGTTCGCTTCGATGGCTGCATTTTCAACACAATTTTGCTTATCTACTGCAGAAACTCTGTCTTCACTACACGAGTCCTGTCTCAGAGAACCATTTTGAGCCTTGGCTAGTGTTTCGGCATCCCCTGTTGTGTCTCTGTATATTTCTCTAAGTTGTTGATGATTGCCGTTCAAAACACTGCCAATATGTGATGCTGGCTGGAAGTGCTTTTGATGAGTTGGATGATTGCTAAGAAAATCATATTGGCCTGGTGGCGGTGTTTGGAACCTTGGCATTCCATTTTCTTGATAAGCTGCATTATTTGTATGATATGCCTCTGTTATTCCAGACTTGGATGAAGGCAAGGAAGATATGCTTTCTCCTCTTAACAACCCAAAACCAGGGGAGCCCACATTTTGCAGGCCCATTGCCATATTCATTTGAGACCGACTAGAAGAAGCAAGTTGTTCTTGAACAAGGTGGATGCTAGAGTTTGGTGGAGTAAATCTGGATGCACTGTTCAGGTTATTGACTACACCCATTATTGGATTTTGCATGTTATACGCAGGTGTTTTTGGTAAATGATGCATGTATTGTGACCTGTCGTTTAGTGGTGGGCTCCGGTTGTCATGACTGAAAAGTTCTTTGAACATGCTAACCTTCTCTGCCTGCATGGGATTTGCTGGACCAGGCTCCTTGCTGGTTTCAAACCCTGTTGTTTGATCTTCTGCTTCTGAATTTGATCCTGAGCTCGATCTGATTTCATCAACAGTTTGAATTGTAGAAGAATCAAGAGAATCTTGCGATAGAATCACTTCTTCTGATGTCCTGGTGTGCTTATTAGCTGCAGTTTTTGTTGGATGATGTTTCATCTGCTCTGATGATTCACATGATACAAAGGAGCTTTGGTTGAACACAGGTTGTCTTCCTATTTTATCATGCCATTTCATGCTGTTATTTGGTAATACTGTCTCAATGGGCTCCTCAACCAGTATGCATGCTCCGTCTTGGCAGCTTGTTTCATTGGTGCTTGTGGATTTTGGGGAAAATTTTGCTGCTAGCGACATGAAGGCGGAACTGCAGACAATGGGTATGAATAAGAAATCGGTTTTTATTATTCTTAACGTAATTATATAATCCAGCATCACAGGATTACCTTGAAAGATGGTCTGAAACGTTTTGTGTGAGGAACACTCCAATCACCGAGTCAACTACGGATCCTTTCCATCTTGAGAATCGTCTATCGCCTGGAAAAAAGGGTACCATTTGAATACTGTTGAGCGCATGTACTAATATATCCCAATTTTGACCATTTAACATGAACAAAGAGTTCAGAGAAATTTGGTTTCTCTGTTCATACTTGAGGGTACTTTTAAACAAACAACTTCCCTTAGAAAGTAGTTTTCTTATTGTAGGTTTGGCATAAATATTAGCTTTGATTTCTACTTTATATAGCCTGAAACTGTAGGAAGTAGTTTTTCTACGTTCCCTGATATGTATATGTCTGTTCTAAGTTTATGGCTGTAGCCATTCTAGTGATCAGTTATTAGTTGCCATTGAAGTAGATTTTACTGATCATCTTATTTCATATTCTCTTCAACCTGACATGGTACTTTTGCCACTGATAATATGCATAAAACTAAAAACAAAAACTGAGCAGAAAATGCATTTGTAGGAAGAGTTTTGATGAAATAGCAAGCAAATACTGAACTTTTCAACTGTTATCAATAAGACCATCAGTTGGGATTCATAGTACTTAAGTACTTCACCTGTTAACCAACAAGCTTATGTTGGTGTACAGTTATTTACGTGTGTTTATTTGTTATGATTTACCCTGTAATTTTGAGTATTTTGACATGATCCAGGTGTATTATAGCATCATTTTATGTAGATGGGTACAGAACTTTTGTTTGTCCTGTATAGCTTTTTGCATGCTCCTAATTTGGGTTATACTGTATTCATAGTTTGAGATGATTTTATTTACCTTGAACAAGATGCATACGGGCTATGAATGAGTCTGCTCGGCCACGGAACACTCGCCTTTCATCTTCCCACCATTTTTCTTTATCTTTGTCTAATGTCTCTGTGGCCTCGCTCCCTTCCTTACCCATCAAGAGTCTCCAAAGTCTATCTGTTTCCGGATCAAGGTCTACCTTTGGACGTGGCTTCCGTTTCTTGATAGGCTCGAACGGAATGATGGCATTATTGCCTTTGTACGGAACAAGTGCATTTTGTCTTCTCTCGTTGTTGTCATAGATGCTGAGGCCTTCTAACATAAATGTAATATCCTCAACTAAAACTTCTACTTTCTGTTTTCTTGGTCGACCTGCACAAATAACCATGTTTCATTAATTTTTAGGTATGCATCATTTGCTTAAAAGAGCGTATAATCTGCTTTGAAACAAGTACCGTTTGGTTTTCTGAAGGATTGCTGTTGAAATTCCAAGGCATCTTTGCGTAGTTGCAGAAACACCTGATCAGCCCCATTTGACCTTTGATTAGATGAATTCGGTTTCGCAGTCCTCTTCGTATCTAACAAAGGAGCAGGGTAAGGTACTACTGCAGATCTGGAGTAATCTTTTGGTGGAGTAGCAGGTGGTCGGTTCCAACTAATCATCGCAGTAACGGGGTTAACTCCATGACCCGGAATGGATCTTTGCGATCTTTCTGTGATTGGCTGCATTCCAGATGATAGCGGATGCTTCTGAAAGTTCTGTGTAGCAGCCATGGGTGGTTGGAATTGACGTCCACTAACGTTACCACCACCACCAGCATTCATCACCGTATAAGACGGATTGATTCTTCCAGTGCAGGAATTTAGCAGTTGCAAAGGAGAGACATTTCCGTACACGCCATTGGTTCGCCTTGATTCTCCTCTCAAGTTATCTTCAAGGGGTGGTGTGTTGGAAACGAAAGCTTGGAAGTGGTCACTTTGGGTCTTGGTTTTCTTGTGGCTTTCCAAGATAATGCTGGCCAAATTGTTACTAGCATCGCTACGATCTAGCAACAGTTTCTGGTACATTAGGAGAGAATCCATGGCATTTAGACTACGGGGATTTATCTGCTCAAAAGACTGTCTTTTCATGCCTCTTCTTTCATCAAAGTTGACCATCCGTCCGCTTGGTCCAAGATTTGGAGACACTTGTTGACCCATTTGGTTACATCCATTCCTCCATATCTCTTGTCCCGAAGTCGGGCTTTTCACGGTCAAGTTTCTTGCAAGAACATTCAAAGCATGGTCCCTTGCTTTAGCCATGGGCGTGGATGGAACGTTCAGCTCAGGCATTGCCATGTTTTGAGCCCCGGCTTGCATACGATTTGTGGAGCTCTCTTGGTGGGTACTTAGACTAGCATACCTACTGTTGATAGCTGACCTCTCGAGTATGCTGTTGATTCTTCTTTCTTGTTCTATGTCTCGAGGACTGGCGTTCAAATTAATATCCTGTTGGCCGTCTCTCATCTGGTTCTCATCTCTCGCCACAATCTCTAGATCAAAATTCAATTGTTTCTTGCACGATCTGGCAGGAGTCTCCACAGCTGGTGCTGTAGCTTCTTCCACACTGGTTTTCTGTTGGATGTCCGAGTTTTCAACACCCTTTTTTCGAACGTACTTCCTTTTGCCAGAGCTTCGAGGAACCCCGTTCTGACTTACTTCAGCGCCCTTTTCCTGTGGAGTTTCTGAAACGTTCACCCCTTTTCTTCTCACATACTTGCGTTTAACACGGGTCTCGTTGGAGGGTGTGTTTTTGGGGTCTTTAGGCGTTGCAGTCTTTTTAGGCTTCCCTTCTCTAATTACTTTTGGGCGATGTTTTTTCCTTCTTGAAGGTGTCTTCTGCTGGGGTGTTTTGTTTAAATCGATGCCCAATTCGTCTCCCTCCTCGGAAACATGATGTTCCTTTTGTGTTGTTGAAACGGCAGAGGATGTGGAGTCTCCGATGGTCTGTAACTGTTCGTTAGAATGGTTGTCTCCATCTTCACTTCTATGCCTATCTTTTGCCGCTACCCATTGGCTGTCCATATGCTTTTGCCGAGTATCAGGAGTAATTGGAGCAAATGGCAATGGCCCTGTGATTCCAGAGGAGGCTGCATCTGGTTCTGATCTTGGTGGTGAGTTAAGGTTATAGCACGGCCGATATGGGACTGGAAATCCATCTGTTAAACAAAAACAATTCTTCTCATTATTTGCTGTAAAACTTACAAAATATATCCTTTATTATGTTATAATTCACATCATCATAAAACATACTTTTACTATAAAAACAGTTGCAACTTATGCATCTTTGATGAGTGTATGTATGTATAATGGTAACTGTACAAAAAGAATGGTCACCTGTAGGCAATTGCTTTGAGTTGTAACCACCAATCAGCTTGTTGGAAGTGACTGTCTGAGATTGTTGATTTCCGATTCCGACCATGGACCCAAGACTACCGATCGAGTTGCTTCCAGCTTGAGCAGATGCATTTGAAACAGGTGTTCTATTCAAAGCATGAATCGAGTTGCTTCCAGCTTGAGCAGATGCATTTGAAACAGGTGTTCCATTCAAAGCATGAATCGTGTTGCTTCCAGCTTGAGCAGATGCATTTGAAACAGGTGCTCTATTCAAGGCATGAATGCTATTGTTCTGTGCAATATTTATGGACGGCGAGCTTTTCCTTGGCCGAACAATAGCTGCCAAAAGACTACTGCTGTCCCAATTGGCAGGGTCTTCGGAGGGGAAGTACGCAAACGAGGTTGAAGCCTGATGGGAATTATGATTCAGGTTAGGGATGGGAGTCGAGTTCAAATTTCTATTTGGTGGTGTGGCTGCAACCTGACTTTGACCTCCAATATTTTCAACAGTAGATGGTGGTTTGGTGGGACAAAGGTTTTGAGCTACTTTATTCAAATTCAGTGTTTCCTCTTTCAACAAGTCTTGATATATTCCAACTAAATCTTCCCAATTCTCATTTTCCGCTTGATTTTGGGGGTTTGATCTTTGGGTAACTGGTTTTCCTGGAGTAACTGGAGTCCAAGTAGTACCATTCCCATTCCCATTCCCATTCCCTTGAGGAAATGACCTTGTGGGCATTGTTGGATTCCAGTTGTCACCATTCACCACAATGCCAGTCTCTTGATGGGTTGTCGTGCATAAATCTACGATTCCTCCGTTTCCAATCAAAGGCGACCTCACCGGAGTCATTCTCCACGATCCTGATTCCTTACCACAAATGATTCAATCAGCAAACAGTTTGCCATAAAAAGGAAATTGATAATAGGAAAGATTTAAGACAGCTGAACTCAATCAAAAACCACCAAATCAAAACCAGCAGAATTGGTAAATTTCAGTTAATGTAAGGATTTAATTCCAATTATTTTAATTTGATTAGAGAAATCAGATAATAAACCCCACAAAATCCGAATAGAATCTCATCTCATCTCGTCGGTGGAAATGTGAATCACGCCTACTTACTTGTTTGTGGTTTTTGTTGCAAAAACTTAAAAAAAAAAAATAAATAAAAATGTAAAGAGATGATGATAAAGAATGAGTAAAGTTGAGCTCACCGAACTCTGGCTCTGTCATCTCCCTTAAGTAGGGGCTGTTTGATAAGACTTGTGATTAAGTAAGCCAGCCACCTGCAAAATAACGGTTCTGACAATAATCATATAAAATTACCATTTTTGATTAAAATATCAAATATTTCTCCCTTTTGATAAAATGTTTTTGATGCATGATTGATTTATTTACATAAAATAAAAATGGAAACTTGCAAAGGGTTTCTTGAAATTCAATGCCATTTCTGATGAAAACAACAATCAAGTGTTGAATATAGATCAGACTTAACTAAACCCACATAACTTATCATATAATCTGTGACTGAAAAACCCAATGCAGATCCTAGAATATTAAACCCCTGGGCATAAAATAAAAATTGTGACTTGAAGGTTTCTAGTATCAAACACACACATATGAAATGCTTGGCAGTAGCCAAATTAATCAGAAAAGAAAAGAAAAGAAAAAGCATAGTCAGTCTCAAGTCTACCAAAAACAAGATATGAATCAAATTTTTCCCAAAACCCTAAAAAATGGATGAAGGTTTGAGGTACCTGATGTAGATCGAGGGAGAGACGATGGATGAAGAGATCGATAATTAAGAGGAAGGTAGCTAATTAAGAGATCGATAAGAGGTAGCAGCTAATTAAAGAGATCGAGATCGAAGCAGTGAAGGAGGTGGTGGTGGGTGGGGGTCAGAGGATACGACGATGAAGAAGAGGGTAATCTGTGAACATTTCCATGGCTGCCTTATTACTGGGTGGTAAGTGGTAGATTGGTGATTAATTCGGTATCAAACGCCACCTTTCTCTTTCTTTCTTTCTCTCTTTCTTTCTTTTTGTTAAACCAAACAACAAGAGAGAGAGAGATAGATATATCACAAGATAAACAGTACATATATATATATATATAAATATAAGATAATACTNTTATATATTTATTTTATATTTATGTAAATGAAACACACATGGGTGGGCAAGTCTTGCTTTTCATAATAGGGGGCACAACACCCATGGTCAAATATTTTTCAAACCTGAAAAACCCTCATTACTTAACTCTCATCTGTTTATTTTAAATTACTTTTTTACCCTTTTACTACATCTATCATCTATTTACTTTATATGCCAAAAAATATTTACTACTCTGCCCTTCATGTTTACCATTTGTCCAATGAGATCAAAAAACGTTACTATAATAATTACACAAATTACAATACTATTTTTAGTTTGATATTTAAATTATATTATTGGATATAGATCATTAGTCTTGGTTTTGATATTAGTATTTTTGCTATTAATTTTTTTTTCGAATTGAGTTAAATTGATTCAAATTTGAATAATAAACTATAATTTTCTTATAGCCGTTAGAAATAAATGAAATTGATGCAAAAGCGCGTCCACTTATTTTAATCTATGTGGTAAAACTAGTGAAAATAAATAGAAGTCGGGGTTTCTGTTTTCACATCGTAGATTATTGTGGATTGAAAACCGTTGGTTGAAAACTGCGGACTTAAAATTGCGGATGCTAGAGATAAAGTTTATAGCCGTTGTAGCAACGTGGCAAAAACGAGGGTGTCTAGAATCTTCTTTTTATTTTATAATATAGAGCTGACGTGTAAACATAACGGTAAAATACAACAAACGTGGCATTGTATTTGTATTTGAGAATCTTTTTTATTCAAACTTAATTACCATAAAAACCCTTACATTGCGACATACACATGTATTGCGTTAGTATGTGTAAATATTTTATCACAAACTAACTGATGTACAAACATAACCGTGAAATATGGTACATATGTTTTCTATTGGTGTTTGACCTATAAGGTTGTGTTTGGCAAACTAGCTGATAACTAATAAGCTAGTTAGTAGCTGATAAGCTAGCTTATGAATAAATTATGTTTGACAAAAACCAGCTTATGAGTATGTAAAATGACTAAAAAGGGTATCTTGGGGTATAATAATTAATATGTAAAAGAGTATAATTGGAAAAAACTACAAAAAACTCCTGAAACGCTACTCTGACTAGCATTTCAATAAGCTAGTTTATGGTACATGTTTGGATGGACTAGTTTATAAGCCAACTTATTTTTGCCAAACATAGCCTAAATTTCTTGTATCTCAAACTAGTTTGGCATGTACACAAAACCTAAAATTATTGTATACATGGAAGTATATTTATATTTGCAGATCATTTATCTCAAACTAGTTGGTGCATGCTAAAAATTGAGTTTATGAAATTATAAAGAGACAAGCCCCCATTAAAGCATCCACAGTGGTGGTGGAACCTTCAAGAACCCCACTTACCATATTTTTTTCTGTCACGTTATTGTCATCTCAACAAACTAAGAACCTCCTTAAAAATCTACAATGGAGATTCTTACAAAAACCTCACTCCCCTTTTCTTATTTATAATATAATTTTTATTTATGTAAATTGTTATATAAAAGAAAAGAAAACTATTACAAGAACCTAGGTTCCAATAAGAGCTTATGACTGGGTAAGAACCTCTGTCCCCACAGTGGAGGTTCTTGTAAAAACCCCATGAAAAACCTCAGGAATAACCTCCATTGTGGATGCTGTTAGTTTTTATTTTTAATCACAATAGCATCTTTTATCATGTTTCTATCTAAGCTCTCTCCATTGTGAATATTGAGACAATAGCATCAAACCAAAAAACAAAATTAAATTTTATACGTCAAATAAATGTCATTTTGTGAACAATTCCTACCTATGTGGGTATTTAGGTTAGGGAAAGAAACAAACATATATTGTGCATTAGTTTTTTATGTTTATTCACAAAAATATATTAAATACAAGATTGTATAGTAGAAAAAACAATAAAGGATTTTCATTTGTACGATAGTCCAATTCGACATCTCAGTACATAAAGTTTACTTTTTTACCCTTGATGCTTACAACTAATTACAATGAAACAAAAGACACCAAACCTCAAATAAAATGTGGATGTGAACAAATTTGCATAAAATTTGTATGTTGACTTCTATTTTTGATACAAGACAAAAGTGTGGGGTGGGTTGGTATTGCATAAAGGGTAGTTTGGTCATTTAAGTTAAGGGTTGGTCCTTAGAGTGCCATGAAGGGTTTGGCACAATGGAGTTACACATGTATGCATAGTGTTTAGGCAACTCTCATGTGTTACAATGTTAGATGTCTACTTGTATTTGTTGTTGTGGTTATAACTAATAAATAAGAAGTCAAAGGACAAATTCTAGTTAGGACCCTTAATAATAAGATAACATACAAATAAACCCCTTTATTTTAATCAACATGAGATTTTTAATTCTATCTAGAAAATGATTAAAAAAAAAGAATCATCGAGACCTTACATTATATTAGTCTGAATTGAAAATTTTGTTCTGAATTTTCTTTTGTAATGCTGGTAATGAGGCTTTTTATCTACAAAATATTGCACTACAAATATGTAAGAAAGATGCATATTTGCATTGTGTAATTTTGTTAAGAAATTGCCAAAATGTGTAAGATGGCATGTTAGAGGGAGGGGGGTTGGTGTAATTTTGTTCCAAATGAGGGGCTGTTTGGGTAGATTAGACAAAAAGCAAGGGGTATAGGAAGGAAAATAGTACCTAACGTGAGAGGGAAAGGGGGAGGGGTAGAATGGTAATTGCGTGGGTCTTTGCCCCAGAATAGGGTTCTCCGATTTCTTTAGAGATTCCGTCTCGGGACGGACGGCGGAAAAACAGAGAGAGGTGGGGTTGGGTCTTTGGGGGGGGTTGGTTGCTTATATTGATATTTATTTATTTGTTTATAAAAAAAAATTGTGAAATTATATGGCATAGAAGTGCACATTCAAACTGGCTTTTTAATTAATTTTCTTTATTACTTTTTGTTACTTTTGGTAAAAAGATATAATTGTATATTTTTAAATGCAAATAGGTTAGTAGTCTTTTTAATCTATTTATTATATTTTCTTTGCTCTTAATCAGATTACACATGCATGATTAGTAATAGTTTTGATGTTTAATTTTATCATAAAATTGTCTTTGCTTAGGCCATGCGTATCCAAACCCTCCCAACCCCACTGACACATCAGCTGCCATATCAGCTTTTCTCCAACCCTCTCATTAACCCTCTGGAACCCTCTCTGATTAGTACTCAACCCTCTCATTTAATTAACTAAACACACAACACACCACACACACAAACACAGCGGTGTGGGTAACTCATCTGATGCTCGAACCCGTTGGACGAGTAGCGGTAGCCGCCGAGCCCGCCGAGCCCGGCGGGTTCCAACCCGTTCAACCCCAACCACCGTTACGCTTAGCCTAAAACACTTATTTACATTAATAACAAAAAATAACTATAGTTGGTACATATATATGTATTATATTATAAAGTAGTGAAATTGTATTTCTAAAAAAAATTAAAATTTTAGCTTACAACCTATTATTATATAATTTCTTAAAATTTTATATTTAAACTTTATAAAACCAACTCGGAATTAACTAATAAATACTTTATTGTACATGTATACAACTAATGTACTGATAGTGAGGTCAAGAGAAACTATGTTTACATTTATTCTGTATAATTGAATTACTTAATTTTCAATTCCAACTATTAATTAACATAATAGTACAATTTTATATACTTTTATTTATTAATTTGGAAAAATTCAACAAGGCCATTCACTTTTCTTTGCTTTGTTTGTTTTTGTTTGTTTCCCATTTGTGTGTCCGTTGAGATTTTGGATTACAAAGGCGTTTGGTTCATTTTAAGGAATGAGAATAAAAATGAAAATGAGAATGTAAAAGAATGAGAATAGGACGCTATGAACTCCCGAGTGTTAACCAATCTGACCACTTTTGGAAGGGTGTCTAGGGCAAAGCTCGACTAATTCCCAACAATTTTGAGAGCTAAACATGGGCCCACTAAAATGTCCCCAGGCATGCGCACGGGAAGACTCGAACTCGATTAGGGCGCTATGAACCCCTCGAGTGTTAACAATCTGCCATAGCACTGTTGCTTCATTCCCACCAATTTAGTCAGGAGTGAAAATTAATGGATCAACATGAATGATTCTATTATATAATATAAAACCAAACAACAGTTTTCATTATCATTCTCATTCCTGACACCCCCCCAATATCCCGAAACAAACGCCCCCTCAGTTTTTTATATTCGCATTTTCCAGTAAGATTTGATTTTTGGACTCTATTTCAAGTTAGTAAAAATAAATAGTCATGAATCATGTTTAACATTATATAAATGTTCTTACTTTATTTAATAAATGTGTTAAAAAGAGCTACAACCGTTGATATTAAGTGTTGACTGTGTGTTTAGATGAATGAAAATAAATAGATATTGCATCTTCGGAGGATGGTGAAATCCAAAGTATCAGATAGATTTATTGTAAAGACTACAAGAACATTTATGATCTGTGTCTTCTCTAAGGGATTATGAACTTTTAGAGAAGCACACATAGACACCAAGACATGAGATTTAAAAAGTGTTATTTTTGATGAAAAGTGTGAGAAATACTTTTAAAACGTTGATCATTTTAAGTAAAATACCAATCCCATGAATTGTGTTTTAAAAGGAAGTTGATATGGTCCATCTGGTGTATTTTATCTCAGTGCATCACATCGTAATGTTCGTCCATTTCTCATTCAACGATTGATAATCACTTCTCACGTTTCTCACCAAATTTGATACTTCTCACTGGAACTCAATCCTACACACACACACACACATATAGAGGTGGGTTCATACGAGAACGATATAACTATTTAAAATAATAAGAAAAACTTTGTCAATGTACAAAATTATATGTGATTCATGTGATTTTTCCAGAGACTTTAAGTCGCGTGGCAAGTCACCAAGGTTCTAAAAAACGCGCCTTGGCGCCGCCATGGCACGCCATGGCGTCGAGGCGTGGCCTTGCCACCACGTTAACCCCCTTGGCGTCAAGGTAAGGCGTTGAGCTCGTTATGGCTCGCCATGGCACGCCATGGCGCGTTATGCCCCGCCATGGCGC